>JASVEL010003908.1:0-117510 GCA_032618575.1 Nicotiana noctiflora
CCAGTTAGTACTCCACTTGCTCCCCATTTTAAGCTAAGTACTACTATGTCGCCATTGGATGAAGTTGAACGAGAGTATATGTCAAAGGTACCATACGCAAATGTTGTTGGTAGCTTGATGTATGCAATGGTCTGTACGAGACCTGACATTTCACAAGCTGTTGGAGTTATTAGCAGATATATGCACAATCCAGGAAAGGAGCATTGGCAAGCTGTGAAGTGGATTCTGCGGTATATTCATAATACTGTAGATGTCGGGTTAATTTTTGAGCAGGAAGACAATCAGTCTGTAGTTGGATATTGTGACTCAGATTTTGTGGGTGATCTCGACAAACGAAGATCAACTACTGGTTATGTGTTTACTTTTGCAAAGGCACCAATTAGTTGGAAGTCTACTTTGCAGTCAACAGTTGCTTTGTCTACAACAGAGGCAGAGTACATGGCTATTACAGAGGCCGTGAAGGAGGCAATTTGGCTTCAAGGATTGCTAAAGGAGCTTGGTGTTGAACAAAAAGGTATCACAATTTTTTGTGATAGTCAAAGTGCTATTCAATTAGTGAAGAACCAAGTTTATCATGCAAGGACGAAGCACATTGACGTTCGGTATCACTTCGTACGAGAAATCATAGAAGACGGTGGAGTCAAGGTGAAGAAAATTCATACTGCGGAGAATCCTGCTGATATGTTAACAAAGGTGGTGATTGCGATCAAGTTTCAACATTGTTTGGATTTGATCAACATTGTTGAACACTGACGATTGAAGATGAAGAAACAACCAAAATTTGTTATAGAGAGAAAATTGAAGATGTCGAATTTTTGCCAAGGTGGAGATTTGTTGAGTGTGGCAATAATTGTAGTCCCACATCGGTGGGAAAAAGAGTTTGGGGGGGTTTTCCCCCTATAAAAAAAGGCCTAATGTTTAGGATTTAAACACACCTCTCATTTTCCTTCTTATCTTCTTAAGGCATTTGTATCTTCTCTCTTTAGTATTATTTCACTTGTATTTTGGAGTGGAATAAAATATTGGTTGTGTCCGAGGAGTAGGCAAAATTAGCCGAACCTCATAAATTCTAGTGTTCCTTTTATTGTTGCTTTATTGTCTTATTTATTATTTGGTGACTGCCATAAATTTTTGGTATAGTAGTTGTGACTCATTCACACTATATACATTTGGCTTCCGCAACAACATGAACATATTTCATAATCACATTTTCAGACATCTATGATGAACATTCCATATTTAGAAATTCAAAGGGAAAAGCCCCAAATTTGATCTTCAAGTTCCAATAGAGTCCCAAGCTGTTTCAAGACAACACATAGCATTTCCCATCATATTTATGCCAACAAAAATAACTTACAAAAATATTTGAATGTCTATAAGAAGGGAATTAAGAAAAGAACTACCTTTTTTACAATTGGAATACCTTCAAGAGAACCCATAACAAATCCAACATAAATATGCTAAAAAAAATCGCTTATAGAAGTCTATGAACATCTAGTGAGAAGGAAAACAGACTGATTTTGAAGAAAAGAACTACCTCGTAGGGATGTATAAGATCTGGAAACGACATGGTAATAATTTCGAACCGTTGCAGTTCTAAAGAAGAGACGAAAAGGTTTACCAAAAAAGAGGGTAAGAGGGAAAGAGGGAGGTGTAGTTAAAATAATTTAATTTAATGACGTTTCAGTGTATTTTTGATTTTTGATGTAGCAGATAAATGAAATAAATGAGTTAAAAAGAGAAAAAAGATAAATAGTAATCCTGGTTTGTAAGAACTGCCACATCAGCTCCTTTTGTCCATCTTTTATAGATATATAGATGTGTTAAAATGCTTAGGAGGGGGAACCATTATTCCAAAATATATCATACCCGTCCCTTAGCCCACATTACAACCATGAAAGAGACTCAATTGATTTTAGAACGAGCGAGCCTATATTCGTGGAGATTTATATTATGGGCAAGCCTATGGTACCAATTATATGCACGTGACTTGTTTTGCGAGGGTGAGCGATTTTCTTTGATATATGTGAGCATGAGATTCGAATGTGTGGATTGATTTTATTTTCTTTGCTTTGGATGTGAGGGCATATGGTTTCACGAAGGATATGTAATATTATTAGACTTCTCTAGGATATTGGGTGTTCAAGCCATTAGTGCATTATGACATTAAGTCGATTTTGGCTAGAATTATCGTGAGCACGTCGTGTATGTTATGAATATTTGTGAATTATGTCATAATAAAATGGAAGTGTGTGTGATTGCATATGTTAAAGTTGAATTATTGCAATTAACCATGGTCATTGGTGTAGTATGTTTGGATTGTGTAAAAATAAAGTGCTCAAGGATAGTGTAAAATGTTGGATGACTCGGTGACGAGCAACCTTTAAGTGTGGGGTAGTGATGTTCGGCAATAACTATATATTTTTAGTGCATTACTTACCTTACATTTTAGGTGCTTTAACGCACTATACGATATTTGTGCTTAATTGAATTATTTTATATGTAGGTATGTTAAAGACGAAATTGGAATCAAAGTAAAAATTTTATATGTATTTTATACACTACAAAAATGGTTCATGATCATTTATTTATTGGAAATATTATGATGGTTTTAAGGAGCAATGAATGAAGAGAAAATCAAAAGAAGATGAAAAGAACAATTGAAAAAAGAAACAAAAAGAAACGTGAAACTGAAAGATAAGGAAACATAAGGGAAACTGAAGCAAAGCAAATCAACATTTTAAACGAAGCAGAAACAGAGTAGGAGAGGGGGGGGGGTCAATTTCCTCGCGGTAAAGGCAGCGATGCGACTTTCAGCGTGAGTTTTGTTATTCGAGCCTATTTTGTCTCCTTTTTTATTTTGGACTTGGTTATTTTGAATAGGTTTTTTCTGCACCTATAAATAGTCCTTAAACACAATTTTTAAACAACTTTTGACGAAGGGAGGATATTTTTTAGAGGAAAACACAACCATTGAGTCGCCGTGGAGGTCGGTTTCATCTTTTCTACCACTAACTTAGTATTTTTATGTTTCTTTATATGATTTGTTGTCTGGCTACCATGTCTATGTGTAGCTAAAATTTACGTTCTAGGGTTGTGGTTCTTTCATGACTCTTGTTATTCGTATATTGATTTTGATTTCTTAGTTTATCGTATTGGTTTATTTATTCAATCCCGCACTTAAATATTTAATTGCTTGATTACCAACTATCTATGAATCTGTAGTTAAACTCGAAAGTGACAATTCTAGATTACATGTAGGATTGAGTAGAGCAAGTTCTTAAACCTGGGCATCGGGGAACAGATTCGCGGTTAGTACAGACATATACCTAATTGTCTTGCTTGGTTGATTTAAAGTAATTATAAATGTGTTATTGTTGATTCTAATTTCATTGACATATATGAGTTAGCACTACTGGAAAATAGGTCTATTGCAACAGCAGGTAAACCGCTGCAATTGATAGGATAACCGTTGCCATAGATGTATCGGAACGGTTAAGCAACCGTAACATCCGCTCGCGTGCCAACAGAGGCAACGGTTGACAGAACCGTGGCTATAGATCCAGCTACCACAACGGTTTTTCCAACGAGTATTCAATTCAATTGCAACGGTTACAAACCGTTACCATATTGTTTATGCAATGGTTGTAAACCGTTACCATATTATTTACTACAATGGTTGTAAACTGTTACAATATAGTGTATTGTAACGGTTATGTAGACTATTGCAACGCTTGTTAATAGCTATTTTAACGGTTTTATTGTGCTACCGTAACTGTTTTGTTTCTAATGCATCATTTTGTCACATTTTATGGAACGGTTTATAAGACCTATCGGAACGGTTCGGAATGTCTACGGCAACGACATTTATGCTTATTGCAACGGTTCTATTAGGCTATTTTAAACATTTAATTGACATTACCACATGGAAATATTGTAATTATAACCTGAAAATTATATAAATAAAAAGATAAAACACTTCATAATCTTTCATATCCAATAAGCTAAGAATAACGATAATAGCAAAATATTTTTAACCCAATTTCATAAGTTTTACAGTTCAACACTTCAAAAGTTAAAGTTTCAAATACTATAATAAAAGACTCCGAGAATATCGACAACAACTAAAGTTCTTTCTTAAGTAATGTCTATATCTTCACTATCTCCATCTTCCCTTTATTCAGTTGCTCTACCCTCTCCACCTTCCCTTTCTTCGGTTGTTCCACCTACAAAAGACAATAAAAATATAGGGAAAAGAGCAAATGACGAAAAATTGGTATATACGGCAATATGTATTTTACCAAAAAATTTGTACGCGCTTCTCGCAATCATAAAGGACCTTATTGAACTTACGAAATAATCTTTCCTAATGAACAAAGAAATAACTTCTCCTAAAACCTCAAATATTGAGAATACTCCATACAGATTAAATGCAAGGACCATAACACTTAAAATGTGGAAGAAAATTGGGATAAGATGGATATGAAAGTAAAGGAATTGCAAAAAGAAAATTGAAATAGTTAATTATTTTTTAATAGAAATGGCAATAGTTAACAGATTCAACTATAAGGAAATAAACTTGACCAATTTAAAAACTAAAGCATGTAAAATATAGAATCAAACCAAAAAACAAAATAAAGGAAAGTAAATTTCAATGCTAAGATCCTATTTTCTCAAAAAAATGGGTACACTGTACACAATGCATGCTCAAAGTGTTAAGAATATTTCGTGCTATGATGAATACCAGTTGCTTGCCCTTTTGCTTAAATCAACCTATTTTGGTTGCTTGACGCAGGCACTTTTATTGAGGACACTAGCAGATTATCAAAAGGCTGGCTATGACTGCCAATCGAGCAGTTTGGGGATTCGGTTGATTCGGAGCCAAGATAACATTCACAACACTGTCACACTTCTTTTGGCGCGCCCCCTAACCCGGGGATAAAAAAACGGGCGAGGGAGTTTTTTCTATTTAAGTGATAATATTCGAAACGGGATTATTATATTTATTTCAGAGTCGCCACTTGGAATAAATTAAGGTGTCCCAAGTCACCGATTTATTCAAATCCCGAATCGAGAAAATTTTGACTTTCCAAATGAAGTCTGCGAACCAGAAATTCAGTAAGGAATTCTGTTGACCCGATGGAAGGTGTTAGGCGCCTTCGGATCCCGTGGTTCTAGCACGGTCGCTTCAATTATTATAAATGGCTAAAAATATCTGATTTTAATACATGTTATCCTATATGCTTTTAATAGACTGGGACGCTTTTATTAACTTAAAACTATACATTCAAACCTTTAAACGAGAGTCTAATTCTAAGAAAAACGAAAATATTGACTTTGATGATACTTTAGTCGGTGTACATGTTTATTGAAGTTATTCCTCGATTAACTCATATAAAGCATCGGTGCGTGAAATGATTCCGTTTTTAGCTAAAATTTACTACTAAATAATGAGGAAATACATCTAATTCGAATAAGACTCTTAACAAAACATGAGCATATATTTCTTGATTTTAATACCTCACTTATCAATTAGATCGAAAATTTTTGTTCGCCCATGACTGGCTAATATAGAATAATTGATTAGTGAAAACCCAAACCAAATAAAGAAAACTTAATTGCTGCATTTCAAAGCTAATTTAATGATTCATTACGAACATATGTACTAGGAAATTCACTGTTTTTTAATCTAAACCTTAATCATCACGACTTTGAACAAAAAATCAAACTTAATACTAATGTTGACAAAATTTACATGCTAACAAGAAAACGTCGACTCATTTTAAACAGTTCATGATTTAAACCAAAATATGCAACAGTTCTATTTATACAAATACACCTTACAACTAGCAAGGGTATATAGAAAGATTCAATCCAATTCTGAAAATAAACGGGCAGTGATCCAAGCGCGTGAACCCCAAAGGCATTCTTATTTCCAACTCTTAATTCAAGCTTACACCAACAAAGAGTTCGAAGTTGTGTACCTGGAATTCCAACAACAAAATGAAGGAGGAAAATCAGTAAGCAAATTCCCAGCAAAGCAAGAGCAAATGCAGCAGCAAAGAGATCAGCAAACAAACTACAGCCACTTATGAAGAATTAGTAAACAGCCCGGGGAGTAGGTTGAAATCTTAGAAAAAAAGAAATTAAACACAAGGAGAACTTTGGAAAACCAACAAATAGCAGAATTTCAAAGCCCAAACATCAATGGAACAGAGCCTAATAAACTCGAAAGAAGCCTTATGAACTGAAGGAACATAGCAGACTCAAACTGGGCTAAAAAAAGGGCTGAAACTGATTCTCAAGAGACTTTTTAAAACACAACTGATGGTTCCCCTGATCTAGACTGGTAGATGAAACTAAAATCTGTTCTTTTCCAAATCAGTGTTAAAAATCAATGTGTCTTATCAAAATCAGTGTAAGAATCTGTAAAATCTGCTCTTATCTCTCAAAATTAGTGTAGAAGAATGTGTAAAGTATGTGTAAAATCTGTTTTCTCCAAATCGGTCTAAGAATCTATGTGTCTATTCTGTTTTTTTTGGTACCCCTTTTATAGCCTTAAAAACCAAAATAGCAGCCCCATTTTTAATTATTTAAAATCTGTCCAGCCATCATATCCCTTTGTATTTCCGCTAACAAAAGCCCTAAGCCAACCAAAATAGTCTCCTTTTCATTTGTTAATTCAAAAGACTGTCAATCCTACTACCTTTTCAATTCTTAATTAAAAAGCCCCATCTTACACCCTGATTTTTTCACTAGCAAGAGTGCTAAACCAGGCTGTCATTTACACTAGTAGCAGCCCACTTATTTCAAAGCTTTTTCCCATTTTTTAAATCCCAAATTACCCCCTTAATCCCTTGAGAATTATTATTCTGTTGTTCTATTCCTATTCTTTCAGACTATACAGCTATAACCAATTCGTTTTTCCTAATCCAAATCATAAACAACCAAAAATCTTATTTCAATAGTGGCTTCGGATTAAATTAGCAGTGCTAATTTTGTCTAAATGTTCTAACAAACAGTCTTACAAAATCAATCGACGACATTCGACTAGTCGATTACAACACGTATAATCGATAAACAATAGTCGACGAACAAACCAATGAACCATACTTTCGGGCAGAACAGGACAATATAGAAAAAATTATTCGACTATTTTAATCGAATCGAATACGTACACTAATAACAAATATATTCAAACAATCAATTAGAAACAAACAATTGACCAAATAAAAGGTCTTCAAGAGAGGAAAAAAATAGAAAAAAACTTAAAACGAATGAAAAGATGACAATCAACAAAACAATTAAACAAACAAAAGTACAAAATAAACAAGCAAAAGAAGAAAAGAATACCTTAAGAGAAGAATTAGGCTTGGAACCAAACGGATTTGACTTGAAATTGGGTGTTTGAGATCGAACCGACCTTAATTGAAATGTTTCCAAATGAAAACATCCCAATTAAAGTCTATTAGACCCCAATTCCTTTTAATTTTAAAAAAAGACCTAAATTTGGATTTTTAGGGTTCATACGGCCAAATTGGGGCTTGTGGGTTTCTGGTTGGATTCGAACCAAACCAAGCCTGGTTTGGTTTTGAGGAAGGCTAGGTGGATGTGTGGTATCAATTTCAGGGCAAACAGAGATGGTGAGGTTTGGGATTAGTCTTTGATCTAATATTCGAACAGCTCAGGGAAGATTCGAGAATGATGGACTAGGGGTTTGGAATGGGGAGGTTGAGGTAAGTTCAGTGTGTAAAAATGGGGTGGTTTGGTGGGTGACCACCGCCGTGGGCAATTTCCGGCGGGCGGTCACCGGTGGGGTTATTTCATTTCTGGGAGACGAAGAGGTAAGGGGTTTTTTGGGAATGAGGGTGTGTAACAGGGGTTTGGGGGGTCTTTGATAGATTAGCGATTAATTGATTAATCTGGACCGTTGGATGAAGGGATCCAACGGCTCAAATTAAAAGGAGGTGACGGGGCGGCCAAGTGAGATGGGTCGGGGACGGGTTGGCTTAATTTTGGCAGTTGATTAGTTTAAGATCAGTGGACCTGATGGATTGTGATCGAAACGGAGTCGTTTGGTTGGTCTCAGAGACGGTGATTTGGACTGGGCTACTGGGGAATTTGGGTTAGAGGAGATATGTATTTGGGGCTAGATTTATCCGGATTCAGCCCAAGTTTTCTCTTTATCCTTAATTTTTTCCTTTTCTCTTTTAATTCCTAAAAAAACAAAATTCTAAATTATACTACAAAATTAAATTAATTTATAAAAATACTAATTAAGTTCTATTAACAACTAACACATACAATTAAATATCAATTAAAATTATAAATTACCTAACTTTGACTAAAAATATTAAAACGCAAAAACACACCTTTTGATTTTAATTTTTTATAAAACAAATTACTTAATTAAATTCTATATTCAAATGAAACATATTTTTTTGTATTTTATTTTAACAAATAATCATGTATGGACAAAAAATGCAAATAATAATTAACAAAATCACACACAGCACAAAACGAATTTATTTTTTGGTTTTTTGGTTGTAATTCTCATATAGGGCAAAAATCACGTGCTCACAGCTGCCTCTCTTTGCGCGGAAACGCGAAGAGTTTTCGTGCAAAGAATAATGAGAAAATACGATCGATTTTTGCCCGTTCGAGCACTCAATGTGAAGCATTTTGAAAAGATCTTGACCGAGCCTTTGCTTCGGGAGGCCTCCTACATATCCTGGGCTAAACAGGAATCAGGTCAATGTAGTTCAGGAAGTTTTGGTAGCTGGGACTACAGTGAACTAGCACTTTGCTGTTACTATTGCTATCGCTGCTGCTGTTGCTGCTTACTGCTTACTGACCTCCTTATTACACCAAAAGAGAAATTAAAGCTAGCTAGCTATGCTACCAACTATGAATTACAAGATTCCTATCTATGATTCTCTTGAAAACTTGATCTTGAGTTTTAGTTGATTTTGCTGTAGACCTCGATCTGAATCTTGATGCTTGCAAGCTGTACATGCTTGTTTATTCCTGTAACATTGAGTTAAATGGGATTGGCGGGACTCGTGACTTCAATCATATTCTAAGCAATCCGCGCTTCTGTTTACTCCAACATTTGAACTCGCCTTCTTTTGGTTCTTTTCTTCTTTTCTTTATTCTGTATTAAGACTCAACTCGTAGGTTATCTCGATCCTTGTGTCCCAAGGTCAAACCTATTTAGACAATAAAATGAACAAACGAACGAAATTTTTCTACCCTAGTTTCACTAGGAAAATTTCGTGAGTTAGTTGTGACACAGAAAATGATTAAAAAGACTCTTCGGTATTAGCCAAGAGAATCTTGACTTTTAAGACCTAGTTTTGGGAATAAATGCTCCACAATTTTCTGGCCGGAAGATTTTCTAAAAACGTTCCACGATTTTCTGGCCGAGGGATCCTCGGTTTTCTGGCCGTGATTTAAAAGAAATGTTCCATGGTTTTCTGGCCAGGATTTTGAAGAAATGTTCCACGATTTTTTAGCCGGGAGACCCTCGATTTTCTGGCCGGGATTTTGAAAGAAATGGCTCCATAATTTTCTGACCGAGAGATCCTCGGTTTTCTGGCCGGGATTTTAATGAAATGTTCCACGGTTTTCTTGCCAGGAGATCCTTGGTTTTCTGGCCGAGAGTTAAAAGAAATAGCATGATTTTCTTGCCAGGAGACCCTCGGTTTTCTGACCGGGATTTTGAAGAAATGTTCCACGGTTTTCTGGCCGGGAGACCCTCGGTTTTCTGGCCGGGATTTTGAAAGAAATGGCTCCACAGTTTTTTGACCGGGAGATCCTCAGTTTTCTGGCCAGGATTTTAGAGAAATGCTCCACAGTTTTCTGAACGGGATTTTCTGAAAGAAGTGCTAGACTAAAATGATTTGATTCTCTTTTGGAATTTTCATTTTCCTTTCCTTTCTTCTTCCTTTTTTTTTGGGTTTTCTTTCTAGGCGTTTTCCTTTTACTCATCAACAAATGCATAAAATAATGCTTTTGTAAAGAAACTTTCCTTTTTGGGCGTTTTCCTTGTCATGGGGCTGTTCCAATGCTCACGCATTTCATTGCTTTAGACTGCACCTTCTTTTTGCATAGTGAATTTGAGATAGACCTGTTTTCAACAAAGAACAATTTGTTAGCTGAAACGGTGGCTGATTTTGTGGCCTTGATCATCTTCATCGCTTGATCTTGGCCCCATTTCCATTGAGAAATTTGTTGCTGATTGTCTTTGAGGGTGACTTTTGACCAACCTGACTGGGTTCAGTCTCGTGATTCCATGAGGACTCGCCTGTGTGGGCTCTGTCTTTCTGCCTCGTTCCGTTTTTTAAAACCTTAGTCTCTTATTTCCTTTTTCTTCCTAACGTCCTTTCCTTTGGAAACAATTGATCATCATGATCAGTCGGGGTTGGGTCAATATACCACTGAGGCTCAGTCTTTTTCTTCGCCTTTTTACCAGACGGAATTCTGTATAAACGGTCCTGCCAACTTTTCTTTGTAATAGTTTCGGAATTCAAAGCTAAGCCAAAAGGGATTTGAAAAGAAATGAACAAAGAATGAAAAACATGAATCAAAAATAGAAGCGTCCCTTTCGAGGGAAAAAGAAGGACATATCTGGGGTGTATGCTGTCTTCAAACCGACATGACATGCTTCTTGAACTGGATGCTCAATCGTCACGAACTCCCATTTTCTTATGAACCAAAACGGGTCTATGTTTCCACACTAGAGAACCTTGCCAGGACCTTTAATGGTAAAATCCTCTTTTCGGTTGAAGCGCCCTTTTGCGGGTTTTCACTAATCGACCTCTCTCATTTCTCTTCTTACTATTGCCTGATAGCACTCTTTGCGAGTTTTCACTAACGGACTCTCTCATTTTGTATTTTCTCTACTCCCGTCGCCTTATGGTGCCCGAAGGTTTTCACCAATAAGACTCTCTCATTTTATTTCTCTTAATTTAAGACGCTTCAGTTCTCAAAAATGATGTTTCTCAGTATCTATGCCTCTGCATCGATCTTGAAGGACTTGTACTCAGTTTTGGGTGAAAAGAATTATGGACAAAATTACAATTTTGGAACCATCTGGTGAACTCTTGGTCAAACCATTAAAATATCTGCCCCGGTTTAAATTTCGGGGAAAATTGGATTTTTGTTTTGGTGTGACTGAACCTCAGATAAAGGGTGCCTACGTATCCTCTCGGAATCAAGTCTGAACGTAGTTCAGGAAACTTTGTTTTGTTTTGTTTTTGGGTTTTTATTTTGAATTTGGTCTTGGATTCCAAAGAGGGTAGCAAAGGAAATGTAACCGGATCAAAGGGTTTACAAAAGGGTTGGTAGTGTTTGGGTAGCGCGAATAAAAGCCTTCAATCATTTCGACATGCAGAGACATCACTGAAGCAAAATCAAACATAATATCTTTTGACAGCATCTTCATTCACAGTTGTCTCAGGATTATTTCCTTCCATGTCTCCTAAGTATAATGCTCCTCTCAGCAATATCTTTCTGATGATGTATGGCCCCTTCCAATTAGGAGCAAATTTTTCTTTTTTTTTCCTGGTGATGTGGAAGAATGCGTCTTAAAACGAACTGACCTACTTCAAAATTTTTTGGTCGTAATTTCTTGTTGTAAGCACGAGCCATCCTTTGTTGGTACAACTATCCGTGATAGACCGAAGCCATTCGCTTTTCGTCAATTAAGGTTAACTGCTCTAATCGAGTCTTAACCCATTCGCTATCGTCAATCTTCTCTTCAACAATTGTCCGGAGTGAAGGAATTTCTACCTCTGCCGGTATCACAGCCTCGGATCCATAAACTAGTAGGAATGATGTTGCTCCTACCGATGTGCACATTATAGTACAATACCCCAGCAAGGCAAAAGGTAATTGTTCATGCCACTGTCTAGAACCCTGGATTGTCTTCCTCAAAATCTTCTTGATGTTTTTGTTTGTTGCTTCAACGGCGCCATTGGATTTGGGCCGATAAGGAGTGGAGTTCCTATGCTTTATTTTGAATTGTTCGCATATTTCTTCCATCGAACGACTATTCAAGTTCGCAGCATTGTCTGTGATGGTAGTTCCAGGTATACCAAAATGACAGATAAGATTTGAATGTACAAAATCGACCACGGCTTTCTTAGTGACTGATCTAAGAGTGACAGCTTCAACCCATTTTGTGAAGTTATCAATAGCGACCAGTATGAATCGGTGCCCATTTGAAGCTTTTGGCTCAAACGGGCCAATGACATCCATGCCCCAAGCGACAAAAGGCCACGGCACTAACATAGGATGTAGCTCGATTGGAGGTGCATGAACCAGATCTCCATGTACCTGACACTGATGACATTTTCGGACGAAACTGAAACAGTCTTTCTCCATAGTTATCCAATAATACCCAGCTCGAAGGATTTTCTTGGCCAGGACATATCCGTTCATATGTGGCCCACACACTACTACGTGCACTTCATGAATGATTCTCCTTGCTTCTTCGGCATCAACACGTCTTAAAAGGTTAAGATTCGGGGTTCTTTTATACAGGACCTTGCCGGTTAAAAAGAAACCATCTGCATGCCGCCTAATGGTCCTCTTTTGATCTCCAGTAGCATGTTCAGGGTATTCTTGTGTTTTCAAGAATCTCTTGATATCGTAGTACCACGGCCGGATGTTTGGTCCTTCCTCAATTGTATTGCAATAACCGTGTCTTTCCTTGATTTGGATTTCCAAAGGATCGACGTGGGCATTGCCTGGATAAGGTAGCATTGAAGCTAGAGTGGCAAGTGCGTCAGCCAGTTCATTGTGACATCGTGGGATGTACCTAAACGCTATCGATGCAAATCACTTGCCAAGATTATCCACATGATGTCGGTAAGGGAAGAGCTTGACATCTCGGGTATCCTATTCACCTTGGGCTTATTTGATAATCAAATCCGAATCTCCCATGATCAGTAAATCTTCAACATTCTGATCAATTTCCATGTTAATGCCCATGATGCAGGCTTTATATTCAGCCGTATTGTTTGTGCAAAAAAACAAAAGTCTGGCTGTAGTTGGGTAATGCTGACCGGCAGGAGAGATCAAAATTGCCCAAATCCCTACACCTTTAGCGCTTACCGCTCCATCGAAGAACATCTTCCAAGTATGAGCGTCCTCTGAGACAACTTCTACCGTGTTTACCTCTTCATCTAGAAAGTAGGTATTCAATGGTTGATACTCTTCATCAATTGGGTTTTCGGCCAAGTGATCTGCCAACGCATGGGCCTTCATTGCCGTGCGGGTGACATAGACTATGTCGAACTCAGTGAGCAGGATTTGCCATTTTGCCAACCTTCCAGTGGGCATTGGTTTCTGGAATATGTACTTCAAAGGATCGAGCCTAGTAATGAGGTGAGTTTTTTGAGCTTGGAGGTAGTGTCTCAATTTCTGAGCGACCCATGCTAGAGTACAACACGTTCTTTACAACAAAGTGTACTTAACCTCGTAACTAGTGAACTTCTTTCTCAAATAGTAGATTGCCTGTTCTTTCTTCCTCGTTACATCATGGTGCCCGAGGACACAGCCAAAAGAGTTTTCCAAGACTATCATATACAAGAAAAGAGGTCTCCCTTGCTTCGGCGGGACTAAGACTGGAGGGTTTGACAAATATTCTTTGATTTTGTCAAAAGCCTCTTGACATTCAGTTGTCCACTTGATTGCAGCGTCTTTCTTCAGAAACTTGAATATGGGCTCACATGTAGAATTCAATTTGGCGATGAACCTACTGATAAAGTTTAGTCGGCCTAGAAGACTCATTAAGTTTTTCTTCGTTCTTGGAGGAGGTAAGTCCCGAATGGCTTTTATCTTTGTTGGATCCAATTCAATACCTCTTCTACTAACTATGAAACCCAAGAGTTTACCTGATGGGACTCCAAAGGCGCATTTGGCCAGATTCAGCTTCAAATCGTATTTCGCAACCTTTCGAAGAATTTCCTCAAGTCTCGAACGTGATCACCCTGGGTTATGGACTTGATGATCACATCATCCACGTACACCCCTATTTCTCGATGCATCATGTCGTGGAAGATGACAGTCATGGCTCTCATATATGTCGCTCCAGCATATTTCAAATCGAATAGCATGACTCGCTAGCAGGAAGTGCCCCAAGGTATAATGAAAGCAGTCTTCTCGACGTCCTCTTCATCCATCAAGACTTGATGATATCCCGCATAAGAATCCACAAATGATTGTATCTCATGCTTTGCACAGTTATCAAAAGGAAAGTTATCTTTAGGACTAGCCTTATTCAAATCTCGGTAATCCACGCATACTCGAGTTTTCCCATCCTTCTTTGGCACAGGAACAACATTAGCCAACCATGTGGTATACTGTACAACTCGAATTACCCCCATTTTTAACTGCTTGGTGATTTCTTCTTTGATCTTTTCACTGATGTCAGTTTTGAACTTCCTTTGCTTTTGTTGCACTAGGCGACAGTCAGGGTAGATTGGTAATTTATACACCACTAGATCGACACCTAATCCTGGCATGTCATGGTAAGACCAAGCAAACACATCTTTAAACTCAAACAAGAGCTGGATTACTACATCTTAAGTTTTCTCATCCGAGTGGATACGTATCTTGGTCTCTCGGTTCTCTTCAGGGGTTCCCAAGTTAACCGGCTCGGTGTCATTCAAATTTGGCTAAGGTTTATTCTCAAAGTGTTCCAATTCTCGATTTATTTTCCTAAAAGCCTCTCCTTCATCGTATTCCAGTTCTTGGTTCCTTATTTCCAAATTATGTGGAGTGTTCAGATTTGAGCACGAAGTCCGCAAGCATGTCATGTTATTTAAAGCAGCATTATTATGACTGAAAAGAGAGAATAAATAATAAGAATTAGAAAGAGTGCAAAAATGATGATGAAATATTGATTTCATTTCTTGAAATTTTTGGAAAATAAAAAAGGTTACATTTGGAAGATTAAATACAAGAAAACAAAGAAAAGCATCTGAGTTGCATCCTGAAGTAAAAAATGGCAGGACAAGTCTACGAGAACACCCGCTTGACTGGGAATAGCGTAGCCTTCCAATTTTGCAATTTGGTCTCTACTCCCACATACAACACCTCAGCAGTGCTAGTACCTTCTCCTAACTTAACCATGTTGACATTGTAGAGCATCTGCCTCACAGCTCCACAAATGTCTTCAATTTCCTCTGCCGTGAACACCTCATCATCTTCTTCAACATATTTGGGTCGGGCAAAGGTCTTGTACAAATGTGGCAATGGTTGTGGCAGGACCCAACCTTCTTTCTTTCTCTCCTCGACCCATGTTTCGTATTTTGAGGTAGGGTAGAATCCTATCCCGAAAAGTTTCTTTATGGAGGGCAGAGTGATGGGTTGTGTTATTCCCTGCAGTGATTTCCTGAGTGCCTTCCTCAGTTTGAAACCTCGTCGAATAATTTCTTTGGCCACCATGATTGATGCATTAGAAAGGAAGGGTTGTGGTCAAGGGTCCCCTTCTTTTTGTTGATTGACAACCACCACTTCAAAAGTTTGGTAGACTATGTGCTCGTTTCCTTCTTTTGCTTCGAGGTATGGGGTCAACGGGTCTCGGTAGATTGATTGTTTGTCTTCTCCGTGTACCACGATCTCTTGGCCCTTATGCTCATACTTTACCAGCTGGTGTAAGGTGGAGGGTACAGCTCTGGCTATGTGAATCCATGGCCTTCCAACAAGAAAATTATAAGATGTGTCCATGTCCAAAACTTGGAAAGTTACTTCGAAGTCTACCGGGCCAATAGTCAGGGTCAAATAGATCTCTCTGATCGTGTCCCTTTTTACACCGTCGAAGGCTCACACGCATACATTGTTGGGCCAAATTCTTTTAGCTCCAATTCTTATGCGGTGTAGAGTTGAAAGTGGGCATATGTCTACTCCTGAACCTCCGTCCACCATGACCCTTTTCATATAGTAACCTTCGCACTTGACAACCAGGTGTAGTGCTTTGTTATGTTCTGCTCCTTCTAGGGGTAGGTCGCTCTTGCTGAACGAGATCTGGTTGACTGCAAAGTATCATTCGGCCATTATTTCTGACTGCTCTTTAGAAGTGTCAGCCGGCACATGTGCTTCATTCAAAATCCTCAGCAGGATCTCCTAATGTTCGGGTGAGCTCATGAGTAAGGACAGCATGGACACTTGATCTGGATGCTTGCGCAACTGATCAACCACCTCGAAATCTGGCATTTTAATCTTTTGGAAAAAGACCTCTGCTTCTTCAGTGCTTACGGGCTTCTTGGATGGGAAACGCTTTCGTGTGGCATTATTCACCTCTTGCGTGTCCAAATACTTCCGCACCAAGACGTTCCCAGACGGTTCCTCTGTGACCTCTTTACCTTTGCGTATAACCACCATCTGTCAATAATTCTAAGGTACCGCGGACGGGCCTGTCATGAGTTTCTGTTGCACTCGTGCGATAACCACGGGTTCATTTGGCTGCAGTGGTTTAATCGCCTTTAGGACCACATAGGTTCCTTCTGGCACATACATTGGTGTTTCTCTCTTTAGCTGAAACTTCTTTGAAGCACTTATTGTCAGGGGCCTTTCTAATTGACCTCATGGTAGGTAAAGAACTCCATTTTTCTGAGATGTTGTCCTTTCTGCCTTTGTCTCGATCTTCTTTTCAAACCCGGTTTTGGCAACTTCATTCTTTTTTCCTATTTTCTCTTGTTTTGGTGCCGCATTAGGTTGTCTCTTCATGTCGATGATGGCAATTATTGCTTTCAGAGCAGGATCAAAATCCCTATCCTCGCAAATCATTTCGATTACTGGCCCGTTGTTATGGGCAGGCAGTGGGTTATTCGTCACTTTCGGAACATCCTCATCTGCAAACACTATCCTCCATTGGTTGATCAATTCTTGCACAACTTTCTTTAAGGTCCAGCAATTATCAGTGCTATGCCCTTCAACTCCCGAATGATAAGCATAGTTTACTCCTCGTTGGAAAACCAAAGAATCTGGATTCTGCCTATGAGCACATGATTTTTGCACTAGGTAAACAAAATTCCAAAATTAAAATAAAATAATATTTCTGAGTGTAAATTGTATGTCTTGTTTGAAATTAATTGCATTTTTATGTGTTTAAATAATTAAAATTAGAAAATCAAAAAATATAGGTTAAATACATGCATTTTTCAATTAAGTAGTTAAAAGAAAATCAACAAAAAAGAGCATTAATAGCGGAAGTTAAGGGAAAAATAGTAGAAAATTGCCAAAAAATATCAAAAAATTAGTGCAAGTAGGAAATTGAATAATTTAAATAATACAAAAGAAAATAAAATAAAGTACAAAAAGAAAATACATAAAAATAATTAAAAACACCAGGAAAATACAAAACTACACATGGATGTAATTGCTTTGGGCCAAAAGGGATTAAGTTGAACGGCCCAGGTACGTTAGCCCAAAGGTCAGGGCCAACTCATTAAGGAGCAAATGATCTCAACCGTTCATCAGGTTGAATCCAACGGTTGGGATAAGTGGCCAAAATTAATTAGTTAATTAAATAAAAAAAGGGTTGATCTGAGCCGTCCGTTTAAAATGATCTGATGGTTGAGGGCTTTGGTCTCATTAGCAACCAAACGGCGTCGTTTTAATAACGCTGCTTATGGCCGTTGATCATCAGCAAATCAATGGCCCAGATCTCCTCAAACCCCCCGACTATATAAGGGTTTGGTCTTGTTAAGACCAGTCATTTTGGAAACCCTTAACCCTAGCCGCCTTGGCTTTCTTCTTCATCTCTCCCTCTTCTTCCTTCAACCTCCTCTGCAAACCCTAGCCGGCCATGGAGGCCACCACCCTCCACGGTGGTCTCCTTCCACCCTCTCACCTTCCCTCTTCACTTCTTCATCTTCCTCACCTCAAACACCCAAAACCCTAAAGAAAATCCCCTGTTCTTGATATGCCGGTCACCGGAACCTACCTCCGGTGACTACCAAACTATGAAACCCTTCTTCAAACCAACGCCAAAAGGACCGCCTTGGTCCGATCTAACCTCTCATAGCACTAATCTCCCTCGAATCTTCTTAGAACCCGTCGAATATCCAAATTAAAGTCGCCGGAACCCTAACTCTGGCGACTCAAAACTCAAAAACTTAGCAAGATCTAACCTTTTACCCTCTCCAAACACCCCACCCAAACCAAAAGCCTTAAAGACTTCACCTTGAAGTCTAAAAGGAAAACCAGAAAAGAAAAATGAATAAAAAAATGAAATAAGAAAGAAGAAACAAAGAAAAGGTCTGAAAGAGACTAAAAAGAAAGAGAAGATTGAAAGGGGAATCTCCGGGGACATGCTTTGCAAGCTAAGTACCCTCGCCCTTTTCTATGCTTTATCTGCTTCACTTGTTTGTTCATACTCATGTTTTCTCTTGTTTCATATCTTTCATCTTGTGTGTTTCTGTCTGTTCTTCTATTTTAAGATCTTGAAATCCTGTGCTTCATCTGTTAGTATTAGGGTCTCTTAACATGCTCATTTTTATATCTTTTTCTGTTTTGTTTGTTTCGATTATGTTTAGTTTATTTGGTTTTAAAAAGATCTATCTTTTCTTCTTCATCTTCTTGGTTTGTGATTCCTGATCTGTTAAAAGCATGACTGTTCCTCTCTTTTTGATTCTTTAAATGCTTAGTCATTGTTACTCATCTCTTATATTAGGTTTATTTCGCTTGTTTCGATTTTTGTTCTGATTCTCTGTTTTGAGAACTTGAGTTGGATATCTTTCTTTTTCTTTTGTCCTCTGTTAGTATTAGGCCTCTTCATCTTCTTTGCATGTTTAAGTTCTGTATTAGTCTTCTTTGTTAGCTTTTAATAGTTTGACTGATTCTTCTTTTCTGTTTGTTCTCATGATTAGTTTTAGGGATAGGATTAGTTGTTGGTCTCTTATACTAAGTTGTTTTGCCTTATCCTTGTCCATTCCCCTAAATCTTCTAATTAAAACCATGACTTTTCTCTAATGTTTGGTTTATGCCACTTCTTCTGTTCCTCCATTTGCTAAAATAGGCATGATTATTTAATTCTGCTTTTTCTTCTATTACTTGGCATGATAGATGTTAGGACCCATCTTCACCGTTTTCCCATGCCTCTTTTATCTTGCATTTTTATCTTATATACATCAAAGCTGGGGTTAGTACTTGGAATTAGATCCTGGTTACCATGTCTCTGTTATTCTGTGGTCCTTGTGTCTAAAAATGAGTCATGTTCCATCTCCTACTGATTGTTTGTGAGAGTGTAGCTTCTGTGTATGTCTATGCCATGAACTTTAAAGGTTTTGAGGTTTTTCAATGTATCATCTGACATAACTAGTTGTAATTAAGTCTAATTGATATTGATTGACACTTTGTCACATGAAATTGGGTAATGTGAATTGATTGATTAAGATTCAACACTATCAAATTTCCCCTTCTGAGTTTTACTTGATTGATGCATAATATTTGATCTCATGTGTCTATGTGTACAATTACATGTTGAAATGACTGAGTTTACATTAGTTCTTGTTAGTGTGAGCATATGATTAAGACTAAGTGACTTTAGGGGATTGGTTATTGCTGTTAGTGTTAAAGTTCCATAAAATGCTTAGTTTTGAAATAGGTTTAAAACTGAAAATCAAACAACCATAGGTTATAAGATAATAAGTGACCAAAGAGTGGTCAATTTTGCAAATTGACCAACTCTACAAGTTCCAGCACACTAGGCCACCTTAAAAGGGCTAGTTGTGCAACAAATGGTTCAAGTCTGCAAGAACAGACTCACCAAGGCTCATTTGAGCACTGAATCACAGGTGGCTAGTTCTGCAAAGACCTTAGCCCAGCCTGTGTTTAGTTTAAAAAGGCTAATTGTGCAACAAATGGTGCAAGTCTGCAGGTACAGACTCACCAAGGCTCATTTGAGCCCTGAATCTTAGGTTGCTAGGTCTGCAAAGACCTTAGCCCAGCCTGTGTTCAGTTAAATAGGCTAATTATGTAAATAATTGTTTAAGTCTGCAAGTTTAGACTTACCAAGGCTCAATTGAGCCCTGAACCATAGCTGGCTAGGCCTGCAAAGGCTTTGGGCCCAGCCTGTGTTCAGCAAATGGTTTCAATTACCCAAGCCAAGTCTCAACTTGAGACTGGCTAAATCTTAAACAGTTTAAATACAACAATAAAGCAGGCTAGTTCTGAAATTAGTTTTAAAATGAAATAAAAGGTCTTAATTAACTGAAAATGAAACAAAATTGGCTAAGTTTGAAATAGTTCTTTATAGTATAACTGGCCTGTCATTAACTACCAATGCAAGGACTGGCCATTAGTTAAAGAAGCCCAAAGATGCTGAAAACCTGACCTAGGTAGGTCGGGTAAATCAACAATGGCACTAAGGGTATAAAAGAAAACCAAATAGGTAAAATAGTGAATTACATAGAACATATAGGGTCATGGGAGTCATTTGTACCCCTGATTTCTACAATTTTGCAGAGATTAAAGGGTATAATGGTCTCCCTAAAAAGAAAAATCTATAAAAATCTTTAACCCCTAAGGATATTTTGGTAAAAACCTTAAAAGGAAATCTAATAGAACCTTCCAGCACATGCTGGAAGGGATTTGATAACAGAAATTGGGGCCTTAGTATAAGTTTAGCAATTTTAAAGGGGGGAGAAGTGGGATTTAATCCCATTCTTTCTCCCCAAGAAATCTGCCCCCCTTGCACCTATAAATACCCCAAAAAAGAGTGAAATAGTGGCTGGGCTTTTGAAAAACAAAAAGTTCAGAGAAAAGTAGTAATATAGCAAGTAGTTTTTCCAGACATTTTTGAGTGAGAGCCTCTGATAATCATCTGTTCTCGTGGTTTTCTGCTTGAGTTCTGCTTGGATTCCTATTTTGCTGTTGCTGTGGTTTTCTATTCGTTGATATTCAATACCACTATTGCGTTTGCTGTTCGAGTCTGTTGCTGTGCTTACTTGCTTAATCCCCTAGACTCATTCGTTTCCACTTGCTGATTCAGGTACACTTCTATTCAAAAATGAAGTTGTAATGGAATTGCTAAAACAAAAATGAAGTTCCAGCTTGATTCATGCTTTACATTATATTTGTAGTGTAATATCCTCGTAGCTATTTAGTATTGGCTTAGATCTGTAGTATAGTATGTGATAGCAGAAAAACAAAGACAAAATAGTGTAATAGCTAGTTTGTAGTGGTAGTGTAGTCATAATAGTATCTCACCTAGTTTAAATAGGTAAAACACTAAAACATAAGTTAACTAATCACAGTTTTCAAACCACTAACGGTTCTTCACATAAGTTTCGTAAATCATAATCATATAGCTAATCATATGTCATAGATCTGCATTTAAACATAGATAAGCTTCAAAAAATAGAAAACGTTAGATCAAACAGTAATTCATTCATAATTGGGTTAATAATTTGGTAATGAGATAAGTCGCAACGAAATCAGTAGTATAGTTATGCGTAAGTTGTTGAGCCACATGAATATAGGTACTCGAAGATGTACAATTGAGTGATTAGATTGTAAAAAATCATGCTCATGTAGTTAGTTAGTTTTAAAGGACCAAAAGTTCAGATCGGATTAAGTTTAAAGGGGAAATAACCAGATAAAGTAACAATCCAATTTGAATCGAATTTGTGATGGAAAAAGCTTAGCTCATAATGAAACCAGTGGTATAATCGCAAATTTGTGTATAACCCACCTTAGTCTTGGATAATCTATAGATAATTCGTTTAACTGTTCTTCAAGCCTCACATATAATCGAGCCATTTTTCTTAAATTTTTCAACTAGTAAATAACTCAGATGTTAGTGTAAACTCATTAGTAGAGGTCGAAATTAGAGACAGTCTGTTAATTCAAGTCTTGTATACAGTAGATAGTTGTAATTCATAGTTAACATTAACAGTTTGTATAGTGATTATCCTTTTTATGAATAAAAAATACAATTAAATTCGTTCCCAGTTATTTATAATTGTTCTGTTATATGTTTATCATTTCTATTTTTATCATTAGTGTTCCCATTCGGTTTGGGCCCAACATATAACGTGGGCCTGAACCATGATGCAATGCCAATTAGGCTGTTAAGCAGAAGCTCAAAAACAGCCCGGGTCTTTAAGACCTGGGCAAGACCAGCGCTTGTTTAAGTATGAATGTGGAGGCCCAGGCCCAATAAGGGCAATGACAATGGCCTGGGCCTAAGTCTGAAATAAGAAGTTGAAGTATGACTAAGGAAAAAACCAATGTAGATAACTTAGCACGTACACGTAAGATTGGGACTTTAAAATATAATTGGGATGAGCCTCGCACAACACTACATAGCAGGGCCCCTTTTAGTAATGAAATAATTTATAAATAGACCCGGGAATGCTACTAGTAAACTTCATAGCCTCCCCCAAAAGAATTAAATGCCGATAGACTCTATTAGGCATGATTTAATATACCTTCCTTATGAACGAGTGTGCACTTGGTGCAACTCAAATCCTAAATCCCTGCAAAGCCGAAATGTACCAAAAGTCACAGGCGTACTGGTTGTGGTGTGATTCGAGGTGCGTTTTCGCGATGTCGCAATTCTGTAAAATATTAAAGTTAAAAGCACATACTTACTGTTAAAATCTATAATAAGTCAAGTAAGATTCAAGAACGATAATTGAGCGATCGTGCTGAAACCACGGAATCCGGGAATGCCTAACACCTTCTCCTGGGTTAGCAGAGTTCCTTATCCAGGTCTTTGTTTCGCAGACTATAATAACAGAGTCATAAATTTACTCAGTTCGGGATTAAATCGGTGACTTGGGACACCATTATTTTCCCAAGTGGCAACTCTGAAAAATTAAAATTGATCCCGTTTTGACTGTCCTTTAAGTGGAAAAACTCCTTCCTCTTTGTTATTATATCCATCTCGGGTATTTGAGCAATGAGGTATACCCTACGTAACTTTCTAAATGAATCGGTACAAAGCCCTTATGTGGGGTAGTAAAAAGTGAGGTGTGACAGCTCTGGCGACTCTGCTGGGGAACCCAACCCAGAACTTCGGTTTCAGGGTTTAAGAACTCGAGCTCTTTAGAATTGCCGTTCTTGATATTATATGACTTCGTTATATGATTGGAACAATATACTATGTATTTTACCGCTTTGATACTACATGGATTGTATATACAACTGTGCCGAAAACCTCTCTTCTTCACCCCCGGGGATGTGCTTACTAGTTGAGACTCCCCTTTTTGTTAAGTTACACCAAAACTAAGAAACAGAGGCCGGATAAGTTACAAAGCCGATTGACTCCGTGAGTCATCGGTACGTAGACCCTCCTCGATTCGAGTTGTCCGCTCGGGTACATGGTCTAGCACTCTATGAAACTATAAGATGTTGAACATAGGTCTAGGATGATTATTTGCATCATGTCTGACTTAGGGGACTCAACACAGGGGTTGGGTCCGTCTAGGACAGGTGACCCGGTAATTAAAAAGATCAAGCATATTATGTGTTGCATTTTATTGTCTTTGATCGTTATGCGGACCGGCAAAATTCCCGAGTATAGAAAAGTATTCAAAAGAAAAGAGAGAGAAATAAAAGCTAGTAAAAGTGTGTATCTGGAAAATCTGAAAATATGAAAAAAGAAAAAAAAGAAAAAATGGCTTTGTTGTTGAAATAATTGGTCAACTAATCTGACCGAACTATGCAGGTTTGATTCTCGCCATTAGGCGAGATACGTAGGCAACCCTTGAACGGGTCCAACCGCACCTTTTAGAAAAAGACCAAAAATATTTTTTTTTTCAAATAATCGGAGTGATCACTATTTTTTGGAAATGGCCGAATGTTCCAAAAGGACGCCGGAAGGCTATTTTGGCAAAAATGGCCACTTCGAGAGTCATGTTTCTTTCAAAAAAATGAAAATTTGCATTGAAAAAGATTTTTTCTCTTTTCAAAAATGAAATCGCCTTAATAAATGTGCAGGATGAGCACAATATAGAATGAACCTTTTGCCTTAATGAATAAAATCCCTTTGGAGCTGAGACTATGGTGGAGCGACATGGGAATAGAGGGTCAAAACTGGATCAAAGGCTACTTAAAGGATCTCACGGGGTTATTTGACATAATTCCTCGAGGCGACATAATCAGAGGATTGGTCACGTATTGGGACCCTGCACACAATGTACTATATCTTCCGGACTTTGAACTCACTCCCACTCTGGAGGAGATTGCTTTCTACATAGGGAAGAACGAGGTCCCCTTGAAAGGAAAATACCCGGTATCCCCAAGAGCAGTAACGGTTCACCGCTTCTTGGATTCTTTGAAAATTGCTAGGAATGACCACAACGAGGATTTAGCCAACGAATTTTGCTTTTGAACTTCATTTATAGCAGATATGGACATATCGGGGGTTTCAACGACTCCACGAATAAGCTTTGTAGCAAGTCCAACCGGGCAAAATGGGAGGAGCATCGATGGCTTGCATTCTTAGTGGCATTTCTCGGAGTTATCATATTTCTGAGGAAAGATGGGCACATCAATATAAGGTTGCCGGGGTAGCAAGCACTTTGGTAGTACAAGATAATTGTACTCTAGCTCCAATGATTTTAGCAGACATCTACCGTGCCTTGACTTCATGCAAAGTAGGGTCCAACTTCTTTGAGGGATGTAACATGATTTTGCAATTATGGTTGATCGAACATCTATGCAGTCATCCTTAGTTCTCAAGTTATGGGCCGACTGGAAGAACGTGCCTTGAAGAATTTTTACACGAGAACAAAAGAAGTTAAGTTGCCAGAGGGAGTAAAGGATTGGATTTCGCATCTACGATCATTGACCAACGGCCAGATTGATTGGACATATGACTGGTTTCCTCTCGACGAGGTGACACTTCTTGATCATGGGTTTAAAAAGTATCTAACCTTATCCCGTACAGGGCCCTTCATCAACTTGGTAGATGTCAAGTTATACCAAAGGATGGAGACCTGAGTTCACAAGTGATAGAGATTAGTCCGGATGGGCAATTCCCGGAAGCAAAGGTCCGTCAAATTTGGAATGAATGTCAGAACTTGAAGGTAGATACTTGTGCACATAACAGAGCTCGAATTAAAGTGTCGTCCGGGTATTCCGCATGGTATCGACGGGGTATTGATCATGACAGGCCTTCAAAAAGACCTCACTTGAAAGATCTGGTGGAGCAATCTAAACAAAACAAGAATTGGGCAGCCAAAGAAAGTGAATATAAGGCCAAGATCAGCTTACTGGAAAAACAGTTGAGAGATCTCCAGTTTGAGAGCGGTTTGCAGGCAGCATTCGACGAAGGAGAGAAAAAGCAGCTGATAAAATAAAATGAAATGCTGAAGGCTCAGGTTGCTAAAATGAAAATTGCATCCAAGACCCCTGTTCGCTTAGCCCGAGATGAGAAATTGATCGAAACTCTTCGGCGCAAGGTGAATGACTACAACTTCAATTTAGACAAAGTAGAAAAAGTGTTAGTCAGGGCTCGGAAGCAAATGGCCAAAGATGCCGAGGAAAGAGCCAAGTTGGTTCAGCAGCTACAGGATAAGCATGAGTTTAAGGTAGCTCAACTGAGAAAGAAGATTGTTACAGCCACTCTCAGAAGTAACAAAGTCATCAAAGATCTCGAAGAAGAAAGAGAACATTGTTACGTGACTATGGCTCAGTTAGAGTTTGAGCTACAACAAACACAAAAAGAGAACCAGCCCATTTTAGATGCTCGCACTGAACAAATCAGCCGATTGCTTCAAGAAAAAGGAGTTAATCGAGAGAGAATTGTTCATATTGCTCAGTACATCACCCGGAAGAGCCAACTATGTGAAGACATGTCCCGGGCAACATTTGTGTCAGCAGTGAAGTTCTTTGTGCAGCAAGTCATGTCCGACCTAGATAGGCTCCAAAAAGGATTAGCATATAGGCCCGCGACAAGACCGATTGATGTCTCGCGGGCACTAGGAGCATTAATGTATTCTTAGGGCATGCATTTTGTATTTATATTCCCTTGCATTAGTAGTACAACACCATCTTGTAAACCGATGTTTTGAACTATCAATGAAAATCAAGAGTTGTTGTCAATCTTTTGCTTTATGTCAATTCTTTATTTACGATAGGCAAATAAATAGGAACGCGAATCAATAAAGAAAGTAAAAAATAAAGAAAAAAGAAAAAAAAAGAGAAAAAGAGAGGAAAAGAAAAAAAGAGAAAGAAAAAGAAAAAGAAAAAGAAGAAAAAAAAGAATGATGAGATTGGTTCAAAATAAAACATAGGCCGGGAGGATGCATGACGATCAAAGGCAAAATGTGATTATTCCAAATCGTTGCATCTTATCTCTTTATGTGCTAACCACTAACGGGTGTTGATGTTTATGAGATTCAGATTCTAGTTGGCAACTGGCATTCTGGCTACTCATCCCTACAACACAATATCTAAGACAATCACAAAGGTCGTGTCACAAGAAATTGAACCAACAGTCATGGACCCCGTCCAAGAGGAGGAAGTTGTGGACGTGACGGGGATGAAAGAAGAAGTGTACAAGCTAAAATAGCAGATGGCTGAGATGTACCAGGCATGGTCGAGGGGTCAACCCTAACCTACTTATCCCGCTAACCTAGCATACATCCCTCCAGCCAATCCCAACCCTGAGCCACCCACTATGAACTCGTCATCTACATATCTAGACTATCACCACTACTATGCCTCCACCTCTCAAGTACCACCACCATTGTCAAAACAAGTGCAACCCCAGCCACCCCAGGTTGTCCCGGTATATGTAGCACCTCCACCTGCCGCCTTGCATAAGTCATCCAATGAACCGTTGTTCCATGTACAAGACACCCACTACTACCCACCTGAACCAACCTTTCGGCAGCATGAGTCTCACACCCCGTTGATGGAGGCAATCGAAGAGAAACCGGTTAAGAACTTAGAACAGGAGGAGATGGATAGAAAGAAGAGGAGTCTAGAGTAGTCCTTTCGTAACATACAAGGGCTAGGGGTACAAGTAAGTGCGGCGTACAAAGACCAATGTCTGTTTCCAGAAGTGCAACTTCCTGTCGGATTCAAGTTGCCAAAGTTTGACATGTACAGTGGACACGGAGATCCGGTCGCCCATTTTAGAGGATACTGCAGTAAGATGCGGGGCGCAGGGGGAAGAGATGAGCTTCTGATGGCATACTTCAGCCAAAGTTTGAGTGGTTCTGCACTGGAATGGTAAACACGCCAAGATCACACCAGATGGTTTATTTGGGATAATCTCGCACAAGCGTTTGCTAACCATTTCCAGTATAATTTGAAAATCATACCAGAAAGGTTGTCACTCACTAAAATGGAAAAGAAACCTGGTGAAAGCTTTAGAGAATACGACTTTAGATGGAGAGAGCAGGCGGCGAGGGTGGATCCGCCGATGAAAGAAAGTGAAATGGTAGACTGTTTCTTGCAGGCTTTGGAGCCTACCTACTATGGACATCTAGTGTCAGCCATTGGAAAGAATTTTAATGAAGTTGTAAAAATGGGAAGTTTCGTGGAAGAAGGATTGAAAACTAACAAGATTATGAGTTTTTGAGCGATCAAGGCCACTAATAAGGCCATCCAGACAGGGAGTGGAGGAACCATTGGGAAGAAGAAGAAGAAAGAGGAAGTGTCGGTTGTGGAGAGTAAACCCTGGAATCGCAGCCAATACCATCACCCACCTAGACCATATCAGCCATACAACCCACCAACCTCATACAACCCACCAACATCATACAACCCACCTCCACCATACTACCCACCTACTGCCCCACACTACTATAATCCTCAAGCCCAAACTTATCCACCAGCACCACAGGTATGGCGAGCCCAGGCCCCGCAGAATGTTTATCACACACAAAATACCTACCCCTCTTCTAGAACTTACAGAAACCCGAACAAACCCAACTTTAGGCTCGACCCGGAGATAAGGAATATAAATCAGACGAAGAAAACATTCACCCCGCTAAGGGAATCCTATACTAGCCTCTATCACTGATTGAAGGAATTAGGGATGTTGAGCCCAATCGAATCAAAGTTTGCAAACCCACTTCCAAAGAATATCGATCAGTCGGTCAGGTGCAAATATTGCTTTAGGGCACCGGGACACGACACTGAGAAATGTTAGCATTTGAAGAACGCTATTCAAGAGCTCATTAATAGCCGAACGATTGAGGTACAGGCTCCAGAGGCTCCGAATATTACTCAAAACCCACTGCCAACTCATCATGAAGCACATATGCAGCCGGAAACCATCCCAGTCTGTTATGATGATAAAGGCCAGCAACAAAACAGAAAAAGAAGTTGAGAAAAAGGAAGCATTAGTTGAAGTACCAGTGAAAAAGCAACCAGTGGTGGAGACTTTGAAAGTTGTAGTGCCAGGTATGAAACCAGTGTTGACAGTAAAAGGTGCAAGCATGGAACCGGTAATTGTAAGGCCAGTGGTACTGATGTCGGTGGTAGATACCAAGACTGTACCTTGGAATTACAATAAGGTGGCAGTAGTGTACAAAGGAAAAGAAGTGACGGGAGAGATCAACGAGACGCACGGTCTGACTCATTCCGGGAGGTGTTTTACCCCGGAAGAGTTAAGGAAAATGAAGGTGGTGAAAGAGAGTCCTATGAAGAAGCCTGTTTCCGAATAAGAAGCAGAAGAGTTCCTCAAGAAGATAAAATCTCAAGACTACTCCATAGTGGAACACTCGAGGAAGACACCTACACAGATCTTTTTACTCTCATTGTTGATCCATTCCGAGGAACACAAAAAAGCATTGATGAAGATATTGAATGAGGCGCATGTCCCTGAAAAGATCTCGGTCTGTCATCTCGAAAAGATTACCAACAAGATCTTTGAATCCAATAAGATTATGTTCTTAGACAGTGAATTGCCCATTGAGGGGACTAAACACAATAAGGCGCTCTACCTTACTATAAAAAGCGAGGAGTCCGTGGTCACTCGGGTGTTGATAGATAATAGCTCAAGTGAAAACATTTGTCCGCTTTCGACTCTTGGAAAGATGAATATCAGTCCTGATAGAATTCAAAGAAACAGTGTGAATGTGAGAGGGTTTGATGGAGGAAGCAAGAACACTTTGGGGGCTATCATCATGGAGGTCACCATTGGGCCTGTGGACTTTACGATGGAGTTTCAGGGGTTGGACATTGTTGTGTCCTACAATCTATTGCTGGGTCGACCATGGATCCGCGCAGCCAAAGCCGTGCCATCGTCCTTGCACCAAATGGTCAAGTTTGAATGGGAGCAGCAAG
Organism: Nicotiana noctiflora; assembly: GCA_032618575.1. Taxonomy (NCBI): domain Eukaryota; kingdom Viridiplantae; phylum Streptophyta; class Magnoliopsida; order Solanales; family Solanaceae; genus Nicotiana; species Nicotiana noctiflora. Next base: position 29,266 of record JASVEL010003908.1, read on the forward strand.
AAATCGTAGTGCATGGAGAGTGAGACACCTGCAATGCCATAATGCCATTTGAGGATGTTGATGGAGACAAGGGTCCCTGGGTTTACCAGGTGACAGATAGTATAACAGTAAACAAGATTGCTGAGGGTGAGAAATTGGCAATCCCTACAGTGGCACCTGCCGTTGTGATGGTAGCTTGGGAGATGATTAAGAATGGGATTACACCAGGGAAAGGGCAAGGGAAAGCTTTGCAAGGAATAACCCAACCAGTCCATCTGCCAGTGAACAAAGACACCTTCAGCTTGGGATTCAAACCCACCTATGCCGACATCCAAAAAGCCTAGAGAACCAAATAGAAAAACTGGACCCTTCCTAAACCCATCCCAAAATTGTCCGACACCTTTGCCAAGCCTAGTACAAAAGGACATCTGACATCTGCTGCATCTAGATATGTTGAGACCAGACCTGATGAGGAGCTCTTGATGAGGTTCGAAATGTTATTTGAAGATGTGAACATGGTAGAAATGGGAGAAGGTACTAGCAGGCTAGATGTTCAGTTCGTGGGATCTGGTGTTATGCTCAACAGCTGGGAAACCACTCCTTTCCCAATCAGGAAGGAGTCTTGGTAGTTAGCTTTTGAAATTCATCATCATTTCCCCAAAAAAGCAATTTTACTTTCTGTAGTCCCCCACCCCTCACGAAAATCAAATGTACCCAAAAACTTTGTTCATCTTTGAAATATCAATGAAATGCAGTTTTACTTCTTTCTTTATTTTTTGCCTTATTATTTTTTTATTTCTTTTGTACAGTTCCATATGTGCTAATTCTGATGCTATGTCATGCATGAAGAATTCCCGGCCCAGTTTTGACAATCGAATTATCATACAAGAAATTGAGAATGATAGTGAGATAGAATATGAGGATGAGGAAACCTTGGAGGAAATAAGTAAGGACTTGAATCAACATGAGGAAAAACCCAAATCGAACTTGAGTGAAACAGAATCCATCAATTTGGTGAGCGAAGATAATGTCCGGGAAACGAAAATCAGTGTTCATTTAGAAACCTCCCTCAGGGAAGAGTTAATAAAGTTACTGCATGAATTCAAGGACATCTTTGCTTGGTCCTATGATGACATGCCTGGACTTAGTACTGATTTGGTGGTACACAAGTTGCCTATCTATCCTGAATGCCGGCTAGTGAAGCAAAAGTTGCAAAAATTCAAAACGGACATCGGCGTGAAGATAAAATAAGAGGTGAATAAGCAGTTTGAAGCAAAGGTCATACGAGTTACTAAGTACCCCACCTAGTTGGCGAATGGTGTGCCAGTCCCAAAGAAAGACAAAACAACCAGGGTGTGCGTGGACTACAGAGACCTTAACAAAGCCAGTCCAAAGGATGACTTCCCATTGTCAAACATCCACATATTGATCGAAAATTGCGCCAAACATGAGATCGGTTCATTTGTAGATTGCTATGCGGGTTATCACCAGATCCTAATGGACGAAGAAGATGCAGACAAAACTGCTTTTATTACACCTTGGGGGACATATTGCTATTAAGTGATGCCGTTTGGGTTAGAGAATGCCGGAGCTACTTATATGAGGGAAATGACCACAAAGTTCCATGACATGATACATCGAGAAATTGAAGTATATGTGGACGATGTCATCATAAAGTCCAAGAAGCAACATGATTATGAGAGGGATTTGAGGAAGTTTTTCCAGAGACTCTGGAGGTACAATCTTAAACTCAATCCTGCAAAATGCGCTTTTGGAGTGCCTTCAGGGAAGTTGTTGGGGTTTATAGTGAGTCGGCGGGGTATTGAACTAGATCCATCAAAGATCAAAGCTATCCAGAGTCTACCTCCGCCAAAGAACAAGAAGGAGGTAATGAACTTATTGGGAAGGCTAAATTATATTAGCCGGTTCATCGCTCAGTTGACATCAACATATGAGCCGATCTTCAAGTTGTTAAAGAAAGATGCAACAGTGAAATGGACCGAGGAATGTCAGAAAGCCTTCGACAAAATTAAGGAATATTTAGCAAATCCTCCAGTGCTAGTTCCTCCAGAGCTGGGAAGGCCTTTGATCTTATATCTGACAGTGTTTCACAATTCTTTTGGTTGTGTGCTAGGACAGCATGATGATACAGGCAAGAAATAGTAGGCTATATATTACCTTAGTAAGAAATTCACATATTACGAAGTAAAGTATACTCAGCTAGAAAGAACTTGTTGTGCGTTGACCTGGGTGGCTCAGAAGCTGAAACATTATTTGTTAGCATATACCACGTACCTGATATCATGGTTGGATCCTCTAAAGTACATATTCCAAAAGCCCATGCCTACCGGAAGGCTTGCAAAATGGCAGATTCTGCTTACAAAATTTGATATCATTTATGTAACTCGTACGGCAATGAAGGCACAGGCAGTTGCAGATCACCTAGCAGAGAATCCGGTGGATAATGAATATGAGCCATTAAGGACATATTTTCCGGATGAGGAGGCAATGAATGTCGAAGAAATAGAACAGAGTGAAAAGCCAGGATGGAAGATGTATTTCGACGGAGCCCCCAACAGCAAGGGAGCTGGTATTGGAGCAGTACTCATTTCAGAAACAGGTCAACACTATCCCGTTATCGCTCAGCTTCGATTCTTCTGCACCAACAATATGGCCGAATATGAGTCGTGTATCTTGGGATTGAGTATGGCAATAGATATGGGTGTTCAAGAGATTTTGGTCATGGGTGACTCGGATCTTTTGATAGACCAAATTTAGGGAGAATGGGAAACAAGGGATCTAAAATTGATACCTTACCAACATTGTTTACATGAGTTGTCCTAAAGATTCCGGTCCATAGAATTCAAACATATCCCAAGAATGCACAACGAAGTTGCAGATGCTCTGGCCACACTATCCTCTATGTTACATCATCCGGACAAAGCCTATATAGATCCACTCCAGATCCATGTGCGTGATCAAAATGCTTACTGTTTTACTGTGGAAGGAGAATTGGACGGAGAACCATGGTATCACGACATCACGGAATACTTGAAGGCAGGCAAATACCCGGAGCAAGCCACCGTAGATCAGAAAAGAGCTGTGAGACGCTTGGATAACAATTTTTTCCTTAGTGGAGGAATCATATATAAAAGAACACCGAACCTGGGATTGCTGAGGTGTGTGGATGCGCAACAAGCTGATAAGATTATGATTGAGGTGCATGCTGGAGCCTGTGGACCCCATATGAGTGGATATATCTTAGCAAAGAAGATTCTGAGAGCCAGGTATTATTGGCTCACCATGGAGCGAGACTGTATCAGGTATGTGTGAAAATGTCATAAATGCTAAGTACATGGAGATCTAATCCACTCACTGTGACGACCCAAAGGGTCATCACTTGTTTTATTAATCATTTCGAGCTTCTGAGGTCTTGAAAACCTCATTTATAGTTGCCTCGATTTGCGTGCACAGTTCGGGCACGAAGGTGGAAAATTTTTATGTTGAAATATGTGAAATATGTGAAAACTTTGAAGAATTTTGATATTAATATTGATATGGTTGACTTTGGTCAACATTTTTGGTAAATGGACCCGGAACCATGATTTGACGGTCTCAGAAAATCCGTAGAAAAATATGGAACTTGGGCGTATGCCCGGAATTGAAATCCGAGGTCTAGAACCCCGGCAAAAGAATTTTTCTGTTAAATTGTTTTCTGAAAATGTTTAAGGAAAATAAAACTAAAATTTGATTGAAAAGTGGTGATATCGGGATCGTATTTTGGTTCTGACACCCGGTACAGGTCAAATATATTGGTTAAGCGCTTACTGTAAAGTTTGGTTGAAAACGGACATCGTTTGACGTGTTTCGGCCTTAAATTGGAAATTTTGGAAATTATGAAATTTGAAAGAATTCTTGATTTTTAAGGCTCAATTCATTGATTTTGATGTTATTTTGGCGATTTGATCGCGCGAGCAAGTTCTTATGATGTTTTTAAGTTAGTGTGCATATTTGGTTTGGAGCCCCGAGGGCTCGGGTGAACTTTGGATAGGCCACGAGATCAATTTTTCATGTTAGAAAGTTGCTGTCAGCACCTGATCTGCAGAGTTCGCAAATGCGAACAAATGTTAGCAAATGCGAAGTCGCAAATGCGAACAAAAGTTCGCAAATGCGACCTTCCCAATATTCTACCTGTTTTCGCAAATGCGAACAAATGTTCGCAAATGCGAACTTCCCATATTTTGCCTGTGTTCGCAAATGCGAACAAAAGTTCGCAAATGCGAAGGCCCCAAAATTGCCTTGGCTTCGCAAATGCGAACAAAAGTTCGCAAATGCGAACTTCCCAACTTTAGCTTATTTTTCAAACTCCAGAAATTGGTCGGGGTTTGCAATTGCGAACCCATGTTCGCAAATGCGAACACAGAGACCTGTAAATCCCGATTTCCAGCTTCATTTTTCACATTTCACAACCCAAAAACACCCATTGACAATTTTTCACGAACTCCCTCTTCTTCAAAACAATTGTAAATCACTTTTTACTTAATTCTTTCAATTCCTAACAACATTAAACATGTTTTTCAATAGAAATCAAAGGTTTTCATGGTAGAATTTCTTGTTTTTGGTAGAATATAGGGTTTTTCATGAATTAGGAAATTGGACCTCGAATTGAGGTCCGATTTTGAAACAAATCATATACTTGAACTCGTGGGGGATGGGTAAACAGATTTTGGTCCGAACCCCGAGTTCCGACCATGTGGGCCCGGGGTCGAAATTCACTATTCCGGGCAGAATGTTGTAAAAGTTGAAATTGGCCTTATGAATTTGTTTGTTGAGTAGTATTGATGATATTAAATCAATTGTGTATAGATACGATTGGATTGGAGCCGAATTTGAAAGGAAAAGGCATTGCCACAGATTGAATTGTTCGTAAAACATTTGAGGTAAGTGTTTGTTCTATCCTAGCTTGAAGGAATAGGAATTTAGTTATGTATAATTTGTTGATTAAGAGTTATTGGTGTTACACCGGTAATGGAGATAAATTGTTGAATTATTATAAATTATTAGTTCAAAACCGATAATTATAAATATTGTTGATGCAGAGATTATTGGTTAAATGCCGGTAATATATATATATATATATATATGAATTGGGATCGTGTGGCGCGCCGACCACTTATATGATAAGAAATGGGATCGTGTGGCACGCCGACCACAAACTGATTTAAATCTTGGCATTGGCCATAGTTGCCGGTAGCCTATTGATATATTTGGGAGCGGGTGGTACGCCTACCACAAGATATAATCTATTGATATATTTGGGAGCAGGTGGTACGCCTACCACAAGATATAATCTATTGATATATTTGGGAGCGGGTGGTACGCCTACCACAAGATATAATTACTGTGATAGTTGGGAGCGGGTGGTACGCCTACCATGAGATATGAAATGAAAAAGGAATTGAGACATGAAAGTAAGATTTATTCTGTTGACTAGATTATTCTGGATATCACGAGTTATTGACTGTTATTTCAGAGCAGAGTCTTTCCTTATAAATGTTTTGTATATATATATATATATATATATATATATATATATTGCAACTGTACAGGTTTATGTGGGTGATATATATATATATATATATATTGCAAACTGTACAGGTTTATGTGGGTGACTTGCCTTAGTCTCGTCATTATTTCGCTGGGATAGGCCTGGCACTTACCAGCACATGGGGTCAGTTGTGCTGATACTACACTCTGCGCTCTTTTTGCGCAGATACAGGTTATGGACAGCAGCAGCGGCTGTAGCGATTTGTGGATTTTCCGACTACTGAGACTACGAGGTAGCCTTGCAGGCGTCCGCAGGACCCGTTGTCTCTTCTATCTACGTTTTTTTTCATTCTGTTATCTCATGTATTCGAGATAAATAGCTTGTGTTTCTTTCAGGCAATTGTGTGTATTATTCTTAAAAGTTCGTGAGTATTGTGACACCAATCTTGGGTAGTGTATCATGTTTGGGTTTTCTTTATCATATTTGATAAGATTGACTAAGTCTTCCGCTAAGTTTGATTATTCTGCTGTAATTTATATATTTTTAATTTTAAAGTCTTAATAAGAATTTGGTAATTAATGGAGGTGTAATTAATATTTGGCTTGCCTAGATTCCATTAGTAGGCGCCATCATGACCCCCGATGGTGGGAAATCCGGGTCGTGACAAGTTGGTATCAGAGCACTAGGTTGCACAGGTCTCACAACTCACGAACTACCTTAGTAGAGTCTGAAGGATCGGTACGGAGACGTCTGTATTTATCCTCCAGAGGCTATAGAGTTAGGAAAATATTCCCTTTATTCTTTCCAGTCATGCGACTTGATCTTTCAAATGTTAATTGAATTTCTACTCTGTTCTTCCGTAGATGGTAAGAACACGTGCATCTTCTAGTGACCAGCAGCCCGAGGTCCTAGTAGCGGCAGCTCCCGCTAGGGGCAGAGGTCGAGGTCGAGGTCGTCCTAGAGGCCAAGGTAGGGGTAGAGCTCAGCCCCGAGCAGCAGCACAAGTGGCAGAACCTCAAGCTCATATCGAGGAGGAGGTTCCAGCCCCAGCAGTTCCAGTGGGCCCAGCTCAGGTCCCAGGGGGATTATGTTTTCACCGGATCATTCAGGATGCTTTGGTCCGGATAGCAGGTTTTATGGACAATATCACCAGAGCAGGTTTATTACCAGTAGCACCAGCCACTTCTCGGGTTGGAGGAGGTAATCAGACTCCTAGTACGCGCACTCCGGAGCTAGTAATTCCCCAGGCTCAGATTCTTGTGATTCAGCCAGTTGAGGCAGCTCAACCTGTTATTGTGATTCCGTCTAATGATGGTGCAGCTATGTCCGCGGACGCGTTATGGAGATTGGATAGGTTTACCAAGCTGTTCACTACCACATTCAGTTGCACTCCTTCAGAGGATCCACAGGATTTCCTATACAGCTGCCACGAGGTTCTCCGTACTATGGGCGTTGTTGAGACTAATGGTGTGTACTTTGCTACTTTTCGATTATCTGGTTTTGCCAAGACTTGGTGGAGGGATTATTGTCTATCCAGGCCATCGGGATCATCATCTTTGACTTGGGGGCAATTTGCAGAATTGTTCTTGGAAAAGTTCCTTCCGGCAACTCAGCGGGAGGCTCTACGCAGACAATTTGAGCGTCTTCATCAGGGTTCTATGTCTGTCACACAGTACGAGACTAGGTTCGTGGACCTGGCTCGTCATGCTATTATCATACTTCCCACTGATCGGGAAAGGGTGAGAAGGTTTATTGATGGCTTGAATCAGCCAATTCGACTACAGATGGCTTTGGGGGCAGGAACTGAAATCACTTTTCAGGAGGCGGCTAATGCAGCCCACCGGATCGAGATGGCTCTGTCACAGGGAGCAAGACATGGATCAGATAAGAGATCTCGTAATTCGGGTAGATTCAGTGGTACCTCGTCTGGAGATAGAGATTTTTATGATAGAGGCCATCCTCCTAGGCCTTATCAGTCAACTCTTCAGGTTTCTCATGATGCTTCAGGTGATCGTAATTCTCAGCCACGCTACTCTGATCAGCAGCCTATCAGTGCACCACCACTTCGCTATTTTCAGCAGCCGAGGGCTTATTTTACGTCCGGTGATCTTAGGCACATTGCAAAGTATTGCCCTCGAGCTTTTGACAGATCTCAGCAGCAGGGTTCTCGTGCCATGATTCAGGCCCCAGTTCCCTCACAGCCTGCCCAGCCGGCTAGAGGCGGAGGTAGAGGACATAGAGGTGGAGGTAGAGGTCATAGAGGTGGAGCTCGGACCGATAGAGGTAGAGACCAGCCAGCAGCTGATCGTCCTAGAGATACTGCTCAGGGTGGTGGGGCACAGCCCCGATGTTATGCACTTCCCGCCAGACAGAGGCTGAGTCTTCTGATGTCGTTATTAAAGGTATTATTTTGGTTTGTGATAGAAAGGCATCAGCATTATTTGACCCTGGGTCTACATATTCGTACGTGTCTTCCTATTTTGCACCGTACTTGATTCAGCCCAGTGATCCACCTGAGTGTTCCTGTTCATGTGTCTACACCAATAGGCGATTCTATTGTGGTTGATCGAGTTCATCGGTCATGTATTATAGTAATTGAGGGTCTCGAGACCCGTGCTGATTTATTACTCCTAAATATGGTGGACTTTGATATTATACTAGGCATGGACTGGCTATCTCCATATCATGCTATTTTAGATTGCCATGCCAAGATTGTGACTTTAGCTCTGCCGAATTCGCCTCGTATAGAGTGGAAAGGAATTTCAGGTCATACTAGTCGCAATGTTATTTCTTATGTTAAGGCTCAGGGTATGGTTGGAAAGGGATGCTTGGCTTATTGGGCCTATGTCCGTGATTCTAGTGCTGAGGTTCCTTCTATTGACTTTGTGCCTGTGGTTCACGAATTTCCTGAAGTATTTCCTTCAGACTCACTAGGTATGCCGCCCGATAGGGACATTGATTTTTGCATTGTCTTGGCTCCAGGCACTCAGCCCATTTCCATTCCCCCATATCGTATGGCTCCGCCAGAGTTAAATGAATTGAAGGAATAGTTGCAAGATTTACTTGAAAAGGGTTTCATTAGACCCAGTGTTTCGCCGTGGGGTGCACCAGTATTATTCCTTGCCGTCGGCACCCCGCAACTGATTGCAATATTTCTTCAGATGAGCAATGGGGTCGCCATGCCCGTCATACTTCTCAAACTTTAGCGTTTTAAAACCTGACGGCAAATGGACATATAGGAACATGCATAAATATGCGTAGGAAACACTCTTCTTCCCGCTTAGACCTTGCATGCTTTTTAAACTTTATTCAAGGCTTCTCATTCTCTTTGCCATCTCATCCTGTTCAGGAGTTTTTGGATTTTGACCCGGCATAAGCTCATATCGGGGTGGCTGAGGACAAACATTGATAGCAAACTGGGTAGGATCCAGCGAAAGAGGTGGCACTGGGAATGCAAAGGAGGATGAGTCAAAGAGAGGATCATGTGTAACGGGTGGCGTCGTGGTTGGAATGGGAAACCAAGTGGATCTTGTGGCTGCATCCGATGTCGTCATCCGGGGATAAGAAGTGGAGGGTGATCCAGAAAGAGTTGTGATGGTAGAATACCCAAACAGAGTAGGTGGGTAATTAGTGGGGGTGTTAGAAATCCTACTTGGCCTGATGAATAGTTCGGGGAACCCTGGGATCAGACTTGGGGGCTCCTTCCCGTTATTCCAATCATCCAACATTTCTAGCATGCGATAACGTAAAATCCTATTTTCCTCCACAGTTGCTGATTCAGTAGCCGTAACGGCTGATATGGAACTCTCTTCTAGAATGGGAACTGCTGGTAGAGGGATTTTTGAAGACATGTTGATATTTCTTTTCGATATCGTAAAGTAAGGATGGGTACTTCTTTCTGATTCAGTAACGGGCCGCTGAACTTTTCCCCTGGACCTCGTGAAATATGAATGGGAGGCCAGATTACCACAAAATCAACCACCCTTTTCTAAAAACCTGGATTTCGGCAAACTAACGGTTAGTCTGAAACAACATAACATATAAGTAATCTCACATTGGGGTGTTATGCACTTATACAGTTAAACGTGTTCCTAAATATATTTGGTTGCAATGCGTCATTCCGGCTTATACTTTTCCTTTGCTTTCATTCCCCTCCCCTCTTTATCAACTTCTTTTGTTATTTTCTTTTATACCCCTCCCTTTTTTTAGTGATGGTCGAGTGTTATGTGGATTGCCTACTTACGTGGATTGCCTGCGTATCATGTCCCAGCATGAATCACACCGGGCGTAGTTCTGATGCGAAAAATGTAAGATACACATGGAACATATTTTTTGGATTTAATTATCCCAAATTTCACTTAAAACACTTGCAAAAAACAACAATGGAAATAAAAAACTTCAAAAGGACAAACAGACTCTTAAATGAAAATACGAACTCTTCTAAGCATGCTCCAACGCTTTGAACTTCTGTGTCTGTGAGGCGTTGTTTGGCCTTGTTGTGGATTTCGGTGTGAGATCCCTCTATAGACTTCTCAACTCCTCCATGACTTGGTGGACATATTCCATAACTGAAGAAAAAAGGGTAGTCCGGGGTACTTTCTCGCATGTTAGGCATCTTATAGTGATATAGTGCCCAATTTCTTCAATCCTAGCCCTGATCATATCCTTTTCTCTAAGCAGCTGCTCTATATGTTGATTCTTCGCCACCAATATCTGAGCGTTACCGGTGACTTGGTCCAAAAGCCTATCTACTTGCCTTTCCATCCGCGCCATTAAACCATAGAGACGGTCCCTATCTGTTTTGGCGTCCCGGGCTTGTCTGAAAACTCACTCCTTAATAGTGGCATTTGCTCCTCTCAAGCCAGCGATGATCTCCCTGTAATCCTTCTCTATCTGTTGCATATGAAGTGCCTTTTTGTGGTCCGATCTTCTCTATTTGGTCCGAATTGCAACTAGAGCAGCTTCTGCTTTTTCCAAATCTTCTTGGCACTCAAAGGCTTTCCTTTCTAAGTTGTTTATGAGCATTTTGTTGTTCCGACTTCTCCTCGATCTTTCTGCAGTCGATTGCATCTCCTGAGTTTGGGTTCGGAGTGCTTGTCTTTCATGCTCCCAGTCGGCCCTTTCCTGATCGAAATCAGCCTGTTGTATATCCATGATGGCTTCAAGAATTCCTTTGTCTTTCTTCAAGGTGATAATCCAAGATTGGAACTCTTGCGCTGTTTCGCATCTAGCTTCCCTGACTCTGGTTTCTATTTCTTTTCCCAATCAACGACGCATTTTACCGACCTTTCTGCTCTTTGCTCGGGCATTGATTGATGTGGAACAACTCAAGGTACACGAGGCTCACTTTTCCTCGTTCCCCCGGTCGGCAACCATTTCATTGATATTAGGGAGTCGACTACCGAACCACACCTTCTGTGCATAAGACTCTCTTGGGAGCTCTTCCGTCATGAATTCCCACAGGAATGATCGCATATCTTCGATCGGGTGCCTTTTCTGTTCTCTCCCCAACTGGCGCATGACACGTAGCGGGGTGTATGGTTGGAAACCCCAGAAACCCGTTAGTATGTAGAATGGGTGATACGTTGACATGTGCATGACTTTAGCAGAAGGGAACCAATAGTAATTCCAGGTAAGCTGGTCTGCTTTCAAGGAGTCGAGCAATTCTTGCCAGGTCCTTAAGTCATTCGGAAGATTACAACGGCCGACCCTGTTTGTATGACAACGAGTGTAATTCAACCAATCCACGTTAAAGTTTATCACAATTGGGTGATGATAGAGATGCTCTATGAACCACATTTGCAATAAAATGTTACAACCTTCGAAATAATTCTTCCCCTCTTGACACTGAGTTAATGCCCGAAAAATGTCTCCTAAGATCATAGGAAGAATAGTGTGTTCTTCGCTACTCTGCAAATATGAGACCACTGCTGACAAACGGATTCTGATAAGTTCATCACGTTCGAGAAAACCCATGGTTCCCAGAATGGCAATGATGAAGGCGTAGATTCTTAAATCTCCCCAGGCGTCATAATTTAACTGGCTGACAAATTCTGTGTTTGAGAACCTCTCGAACCCTTTCTTATCACCAAACATGCCATAGAGATGCTCCAACGGCATCCAACCTTCATTCAAACAACCCATTGGAACTCATCGAAGACTTAATTTCTTGAAGAAATTGTTTATACCCATTTTTTTAGGAGCGGCGGGTTTCTTTTTGTGCAGATCTTTCCCAAACCCTGTGAGTCCGCCTAACTCCTCCAATGTGGGCATCATTTTGCAGTCTCAGAATCTGAAAATATTATTTGCTGAGTCCCAAAAACTCACCAAAGCTCTGATCAGATTTTTGTCCGGTTTTATTCTCATAATGTCCGGAAGAAACTTGAGGTGTTTGTGGACTTGATTTCTTTCCCATGCAGAAAAGCTAGCCTACCAATCACAGAGAAGATCCGGGGTTTTATCTTGAACCATGAACATGGGAGGCATTTCATCTCTTGCCCTTTTCTGGCCGATTCATTGCGATTGAGCCATGCTGATCCTAGAAAAAATAAAAATAAAACTTAAGATTTTCCAAATATTTTCTTATTTATAATTTTTCATTTATAAAAATGAATCTTGTCAACACAACCTTTCAGCACTTAAAGAAGATTTGAAGGCTGTGTAACAGGATACCTGTGTGACGACTAGGTTATGTTTTTGCTAAATCAGTCCTTCGGCGCCCCTTTCGAAGCGTTTGGCTATTTTCGCAAAATTTCCTAAACCTTCACTAAGGACAATTCTCCTAATTTTAACATATATTTTTTTTTTATTTTTCATTTTTGAAAAAGCAGTATTAGTTGATCCCGATATGGGTTGCCTACGTATCCCACGTCCGGTGAGAATCAAACTTGCGTAGTTCGAAACAAACAAACTAAATCATTTTAACAAAAATAAAACAAACTATTTTCCATTTTTTCCCCTTTTTTTATCAAAAATTATCAAAGTTTATTTGGGAAATTTTCGAAGCATTTTAAAAACTTTGATCCTACACCCTTGCATTTTCCACTTCTTCCCTTTTTTAATAATAAGCCGGTCAGCATGCAAGTTCGAAACAAATAAATGCACAGACAAAGATGTATCAAGTTGGTCTTTTGTTTCAGGTACACCTGTCCTAGAGAGGCCCAACCCCTGTGTTGAGCCTCCTAAGTCAAATATGCATATGATGCAAATAGACGTTCCTATTGGAGATCTGGCATGAGGTTTTGTTATTCTAAGTCATCATCCTATTGGGAAAGCTGTCTAGACTGGCTTTACTCGAGCGGACAACTCGAGCCGAGGACTGTCAGTGCACCGGTAGCATGGCTTTCCGGCTTAATTGGCAATACTCCCCGCCTAAACATGTGTGACTAAAAATCCTTCACCGGGTGCCAAGCACCACAGCTATCTTGAGAAAAATGGGCTATGTCCAACAAATGCCCGATATTATTTTTTAAAGAGACTCAGAGGAGAAAGTGAATATCGGCACAATTTGTATACAATTCACAAAATATCAAAGCAGTAAAAACAACATTCAGCACATTAATACAAACATATAATAAATAAGCCAAATACAGTAATTTTTAAAAGCTCGAATTCTTAAACCCTGAACCAGTGGTTATGGGTTTTCTTCCCTAGCAGAGTCGCCAGAGCTGTCATACCTCCTTTTGGCGCGCCCCGTACCCCGGGGGGTAAAAGAACGCGTGAGGGAGTTTTTCCAATTTAAGTGACAACATTCGAAACGGGATTATTCTATTTATTTCAGAGTCGCAACTTTGAATAAATTAACGTGTCCCATGTCACCGATTTATTCAAATCCCGGATTGAGGAAATTTTGACTTTCCAAATGAAGTCTGCGAACCAGAAATTCTAAGTAAGAAATTCTATTGACCCGAGGGAAGGTGTTAGGCGCCCACGGATCCCGTGGTTCTAGCACGGTCGCTTCAATTATTATAAATGGTTAAAAATATCTGATTTTAATACATGTTGTCCTATATGCTTTTAATAGACTGGAACACTTTTATTAAATTAAGACTATACATTCAAACCTTTAAATGAAAGTCTAATTCTAAGTAAAATGAAAATATTGACTTTGATGATACTTTAGTCGGTGTACATGTTTATTGAAGTTATTCCTCGATTAACTCATATAAAGCATCGGTGCGTGAAACGATTCCATTTTTAGCTAAAATTTGATACTAAATAATCGGGAATGCATCTAATTCGAATAAGACTCTTAACAAAATATGAGCATATATTTCTTGATTTTAATACCTCACTTATCAATTAGATCGAAAATATTTATTCGCCCATGACTGGCTAAAATAGAATAATTGATTAGTGAAAACCCAAACCAAATAAAGAAAACTAAACTGCTGAATTTCAAAGCTAATTCTAATTATTCATTACGAACATATGCACTAGGAACTCCACTATTTTTTATCTAAACCTTAATCATCACAACTTTGAACAAAAATTCAGTCTTAATACTAATGTTGACAAAATTTACATGCTAACAAGAAAACGTCGACTCATTTTAAATAGTCCATGATTTAAACCAAAATATGCAATAGTTCTATTTATACAAATACACCTTACAACTAGCAAGTGTATATAGAAAGATTTAATCCAATTCTAAAAATAAACGGGCAGTGATCCAAGCGCGTAAATCCCAAAGGCATTCTTTTTTCCAACTCTTAATTCAAGCTTACACCAACAAAGAGTTCGAAGTTGTGTACCTGGAATTCCAACAACAAAATGAAGGAGGAAAAATTAGTAAGCAAATTCCCAGCAAAGTAAGAGCAAACGCAGCAGCAAAGAGATCAGCAAACAAACTACAGCCACTTATGAAGTAGTAGTAAACAGCCCGGGGAGTAGGTTGAAATCTTAGAAAAAAAAAAATTAAACCCAAGGAGAACTTTGGAAAACCAACAAACAGCAGAATTTCAAAGCCCAAACAGCAATGGAACAGAGCCTAATAAACTTGAAAGAAGTCTTATGAACTGAAGGAACAGGGCAGACTCAAACTGGGCTAAAAAAAGGACTGGAACAAATTCTCAAGAGACTTTTTAAAACACAATTGATGCTTCCCCTGATATAAACTAGTAGATGAAACTAAAATCTATTCTTTTCTAAATTAGTGTTGAAAATCAATATGTCTTATCAAAACCAGTGTAAGAATCTGTATAATCTGCTCTTATCTCTTAAAATTAGTGTAGAAGAATGTGTAAAGTATGTGTAAAATCTATTTTCTCCAAATCAGTCTAAGAATCTCCGTGTCTATTCTGTTTTTTTTGGTACCCCTTTTATAGCCTTAAAAACCAAAATAGCAGCCCCTTTTTTAATCGTTTAAAATCTGTCCAGCCATCATATCCCTTTGTATTTCCACTAACAAAAGCCCTAATCCAACCAAAATAGTCTCCTTTTCATTTGTTAATTCAAAAGACTGTCAATCCTACTACCTTTTCAATTCTTAGTTAAAAAGCCCCATCTTACACCCTGATTTTTCCACTAGCAAGAGTGCTAAACCAGGCTGTGATTTACACTAGTAGCAGCCCACTCATTTCAAAGCTTTTTCCCATTTTTTAAATCCCAAATTACCCCCTTAATCCCTTGAGAATTATTATTCTGCTGTTCTATTCCTATTCTTTCAGACTGTACAGCTATAACCAATTCGTTTTTCCTAATCCAAATCATAAACAACAAAAAATCTTATTTAAATAGTGGCTTCGGATCAAATTAGCAGTGCTAATTTTGTCCAAAGGTTCTAACAAACAGTCTTACAAAATCAATCGACAACATTCGACTAGTCTATTACAACACATATAATCGATAAATAATAGTCGATGAACAAACCAATGAACCATACTATCGGGCAGAACAGGACAATATAGAAAAATTATTCGACTATATTAATCAAATCAAATACGTACACTAATAACAAACATATTCAAACAATAAATCAGAAACAAACAATTGACCAAATAAAAGGTCTTCAAGAGAGGAGAAAAAAAAAACAGAAAAAAACTTAAAACGAATGAAAAGATGACAATCAACAAATCAATTAAACAAACAAAAGTACAAAATAAATAAGGAAAAGAAGAAAGGAATACCTCAATAGAAGAATTAGGCTTGGAACCAAATGGATTTGACTTGAAATTGGGTGTTTGAGATCGAACAGACCTTAATTGAAATGTTTCCAAATGAAAACATCCCAATTGAAGTCTATTAGACCCCAATTCCTTTTAAATTTAAACAAAGACCCAAATTAGGATTTTTAGGGTTCATACGGCCAAATTGGGACTTTTGGGTTTCTGGTTGGATTCGAACCAAACCAAGCCTAGTTTGGTTATGAGGAAGGCTAGGTGGATGTGTGGTATCAATTTCGGAGCAAACGGAGATGGTGAGGTTTGGGATTAGTTCTTTGATCTAATATTCAAACAACTCAGGGAAGATTCGAGAATGATGGAATAGGGGTTTGGAATGGGGAGGTTGAGGCGAGCTTAGGGTGTAAAAATGGGGTGGTTTGGTGGCTGACCGCCGCCGTGGGCGATTTCCGGCGGGCAGTCAGCAATGGTGTTATTTCGCTTCTGGGAGACGAAAAGGTAAGGGGTTGTTTGGGAATGAGGATGTGTAACAGGGGTTTGGGGGGTCTTTGAGAGGTTAGGGATTAATTGATTAATCTGGGCCGTTGGATGAAGAGATCCAACGGCTCAGATTAAAAGGAGGTGACAGGGCGGCCAAGTGAGATGGGTCGGGGACGGGTTGGCTTAATTTTGGTCGTTGATTAGTTCAAGATCAATGGCCCTGATTGACTGTGATCGAAACGGCGTCGTTTGGTTGGTCTCAGAGACGGTGATTTGGACTGGGCTACTAGGGATTTTGGGTTAGAGGAGATATGTATTTGGGCCTGGATTTATGCGGATTCAGCCCAAGTTTTCTCTTTATCATCAATTTTTTCCTTTTCTCTTTTAATTCCTAAAAAAACAAAATTCTAAATTATACTACAAAATCAAATTAATTTATAAAAATACTAATTAAGTTCTATTAACAACTAACACATACAATTAAATATCAATTAAAATTATAAATTACACAACTTTGACTAAAAATATTAAAACGCAAAAACACACCTTTTGATTTTAATTTTTAATAAAACAAATTACTTAATTAAATTCTAAATTCAAATGCAACATATTTTTTTTTTTTGTATTTTATTTTACCAAATAAACATGTATGGACAAAAAATGCAAATAATAATTAAGAAAATCACACACAGCACAAAATTAATTTATTTTTTGGATTTTTGGGAGTAATTCTCATGTAGGGCAAAAATCACGTGCTCACAAACCCAGGAGTTAAATATAGAGCCAAAAGATACATCTGAGATGTTTGTGTTGTCTCGTCTATTTATTGCTATTAGAATTTTCTGGTATTGGGTTGTCTAACCTGATTGAGAAAGACAAAAGCTAATATGTTAACTTTCTTTCTGGCTATGTTAATTCTAGTTACAATCATGGTAAAGGATGGAATAAAACATAGAGATAGTATCACCACAACATGGACATCAACCTAGAATTCAGAAAATATCGAGATCAAAACAACGTTGCTAATCAACAATTCATGTGGCCAGCAGAAGAAGTAAATAAATAAAAACAGCAGTCCTTAGCTCAAATATAACAGAACATCCCATTACAATTCAAAAGGAACAAGTTTGATTCAACGTTCTGCTAGCCAAGCCCGAAATCTAAATCCATATTAGTTGATTACCCCCAAGGCTCTTATCAAATAAAGATCACGCCAAAATTATATCATTGGATAATATTAAATCAGAGAGAGTAGTGGCAGAAAAGCAACAGAAGGAGAAGAAGAAGAAGGAGGAGGACGAGAAGAAGAGTATGTACTGACCTCGATTATTACTCCCAGAAGATAGACGATTGATTATTTGCACAGCAGCTTGTTGTGCCGAGGAAGCATCTCCAAGTGAATGAGCATTGAAAGCTAGCATGCTAGGATCAACCCGTAAGTCTGGATTCAGACGCTTAAGTTGTGAAATAATATTAACTACAAATTGTAGTTCCATGGCATATTTTTTTGCACTAAACTTTTCCTGCATTCTTTGTTGCATCCTTTCTTCCATTTCCACCATTTTTTGTTGCAGCATCTCATCGGTAGAACTTGAAGAGATTTCAATATGTCCTACTTTTCTTTTTAAGGAAGTCTTGGTAATCCCACATCCGTACAATTTTAGGTGTCCTGGATGCTCATGTCCAATGACGCACGCAAACGCGTCAACTGATTGACTGCCATCTTCAGTTTCTTGTGTTGATTGTATCCTATCCATTTCAGCCTACAAGAACAAATTGAGTCAATTTTAGATTAGAAAGTATATAAAATTAAGTCAATAACTAATAACAGACAAATGATATCAACAAACTTTAAATTAGTAACTCGTACAATTTTATTAAGAGTATCTGCATACGAGGCCTTGTATACTCGATCGGGCTTTCTTTTTCTGGTAGCCACAAATATATCCTTACTTGATAGAGGTTCAAAAGTTTCTTTTTTTTATCCTGGTTACATAAAAGGGGTATAAAATAGTTCAGATTATGCCTAGCAAGTTCATATTTAAAAGAATAATAAGAAAAAAACATATTGAACCTCCACATTATAGAATTTTTTTTTACCAACAGTCTGTGGATATCTCAACTTTTGGCGATTGGCTATGTTGGTTTCTTTTAGTTTCTGCAACAAAAAAGAAACATTGACAATGAATACATCTTAGAGAAATAAATTGATTTTGCCAAATGTGGCAATTTTGGCAATTTTGTTGAAACTTGTGGAGTTCCTTTAAGGCAAAGCAATTGTATTTTCCAAATGTGGAATAGATTTCTAATTTCTCATTAGAGGTGTCACTATCTGCAGATTTCTCCATTAGCCACAATTAGATGATCCTTATTTACTGATAAGGAGTGTATATATTCAAAAGCCTTGTGAGATCTAAGCAGCTGGATAAAAAATTCACCAAAAGGGCCAATAATAAGTGAAACTCCATTGATAGATCCTCAAACAAGGCATCAATTCTATCAGTGAATCTGTCTCAGGAAGTCGTTACAATGTTTTTTAACAACAAAGGGATCAATAATAAGTACATTAATAAATGATAACCTTGTTTGGTTCAAATAATGGTCAGATTCAAGTTCAGCTGCAACAAACAACTGCTTCATGGTCTTATAGCAACTAATATTCTTTCAGATAGATACATCATGCAAATAGTAGTCAGATGAATATCCCTTGTTTGTACATTGAATTTGTTGCCTAGAGTATCTTAACTTCTTTTTTGTTCTCTTATAATCTTTTTTGGATACATATATCATCTTTTTTGGATACATATATCAATATTGAACATGGACACCGTCATGTTATGCATTAGTTGGACAACATTAGCAACGTTCTTCATGAGAGATTAATCTCGACAAGGAAGAATCAATAAGAAAATAGATACAATAGATGTTGATCCTATAAATTTCTAGGCTGGTAGCGAGTGGAGGTGTGCAGAGACCCTACAGCAGTAGAAATTTCTAGGCTAGGATCGCATGAGGGTTTCGACCTTAGTGATGGCACTATTATATGTTCAGTGCCTTCGGAAAGCAACACCACCTCGGAGCAGTGTATGTAGTTGCTAGAAAGTGCTCGGTAACAGGAGCCCTCTCCTGTTATGTCACTGTAACTACACAATGACTATTTTCTAATTATATGCTCTCATATCATGAGAGAAATAAATACACAAGAGAAAAAGATAGAAAAGTTTCATAATGATTATTCTCCCTAACCTATATATGGGTTGTTTAAATAGTACATACGCCTATTCTAAATTAGTAAAACATATGACTGCATAATTTTCCTTTTTCTGTTGGATAAAACAACAGAAAATTGTCTGATTTCCTTAATATGCTGCTTGAAGTTTTAAACCTATATCACAATTCCTACCAATAACTGAAAAAGCACTGATCAGTCTTTTGGAAATCAAGAACTGAAAAAGAATTGAAAAAGCACTGTAATCAAGAACTGAAAAAGTACTATACTTACTCCTGCCAATATCACAATTCTCTTGGAAATCAATCTTTTTCTAGTCTAAGTTTAGACACTTTCCTGCACCATGATAAATTCACGCATTTGAACTAGTTAATCCCGTGTAGGAAATAACATCTGCTCATTTATCTCTAATTGCTTTGGCATACATCTCAAATATCGTAATATTGTCCCTTAACTCGTAACATGTTGCCATTATTGTTGGAAAGTATTACTTATTGTTGAAAAGTATTCACAAAATGCAACCATAATAATTAAGCAGAAGAGCAACTATATTCATGTAAACCATGGAACAATACTCAGTTTTACCTTGTAGGTATCAGAGTTCCAATATCTAAAAAGTTCCCTAAATTGAGAATCCGGAACATCACCCGGCCTATTCTCCATTCGAAGCTCGTCATTGTCATAGGGTTCAAAATGGTCTTTATAAAACTGGTTTTTGTACTTTCTCCAAGCATTTGAAATTGATTCAAAAACCCATTTTTTGCACCATCACGAATGTCATATTTTCCCTACAAATTTAGCCCAGTTAGGTTGGAGTAAACAATATAAAATATCTACACACACATATTGAATATTGCAAATTTCAAACCTTGACATATTTTCACATATCTTCTTTTGTCTCAAGTTTCCTCCAATCAAACACATTAAGAGGACAAAAGGTCTCATTCCTTACCAATGTACCAAAGAAGCTACCAACTCATTCACATCATCCTTAGTAGGACCTCTGGGTTGATTGCTCTCATTTAGCACAATTTACTTGCGCTCATTCCTACCATGAACATTTTGCATCCTAGTTTTTCCTCTTTTTTGCTTTTCGTCATAAGGACCTACATAAATATGAAGTAAGCATAATCACCAAAAGTCATTACATTATTGAATTTGACGATTGAAATCTATATGTTTTTGCCTTGTTCCTCGGATTCCTCATTTGTTTCATGATTGGAAGAATCCTCAACTTGTTTTTGTAACATTTTTTAAGTACGAGGGGTGGAATCTAGTGGTAGTTGTTGCAATTGTTTACGTACTGGTTGTGATGCAAGAGAGGTAGAATTCCATGAAATTTGTTGCACTTGCTCATGTACTGTTTGTGCTGGTGCAGAAGTAGAATGCAAAGGTAGCAATCCACCTGTAGATAGAATGTTGCAATTGTTCATGCACTGCTTATGATGCAGAAAGTGTAGAGTTCAGTGGCATTTGTTGCACTTGCTCATGTACTATTTGTCCTTGGAGCTTGAATAACTTTGTTTGTTTTCATTTATGAAACCTTTAGGTTTCGCAAAGATGCAAGCGATCCAGCTGCTATGCATTTTGTTAATTTTCTATATTTACTTGAGTGCCCTTCCTAATTCATGATTCCCTTTCCTCTGTTCAAAATTAGACACACATGAAAGCCAAGAAGTATTTGAAAACAAATAATAGATTGAATTGAGCTACTGAAATGAAGTCACTAAAAGTAAACAAATGTACAAGCATAACAATATCATCATTTGACATGAAAAAGTAAGAAGCAAAACTAGTTCCACATGATCAAGTCCAGTTTCCACGGACAAAGTGCCACAGGTATTTGGAAACGAAGCACTCAAAAAATACTGAAACACTCAAAAGTTGTCATGACTCAAAAATCCCTCCGAAAGAGCCGTGATGGCATCTAGTCTTCAAACTAGGTAAGCCTAACATAAACCGAAATAACATTGATATTTATTAACTTCAACTGAAAATTTTCTAAACGATATACAATTCCCAAAACCGGTAGTACAAGTCACAAGCCTTTCTAAGAGTAGTTATACAATATAATTACATCACTGTTCCGAAACAACGGGAACAAATGGAAATAAGTACAATTAAAGGTGACTCTGAGGACTGCGAACGCTATGGCAAGTTTACCTTGAGTCTCCACTGCAACGAATAGCTATCATCGATCAAATGTTTGGATCTAAACACAAAATATATAAAAGTATAGTATCAGCACAACCGACCCCATGTGCTGGTAAGTATCTAGCCTACCCAGGCGAAGTAGTGACGAGGCTAGCACCAGACACTCACATAAACCTGTGTTGTTTATAACGTACAAAATAATAGAAAATAATAACAATAATGGCAGTAATGATCAACCTGGGATATGAATAGCATGCAACAAGAACACCATAATTGCTTCTCAACAAATAATAAATACATGTGCAATCAATTAATCGAGTCCTTCAAATATAAATCTTTCGCTTATAAATCCTTCAAGTAATAATCTCTAAGATAATATGATTTTCAAAATATAAGCATCTTTCGAATATAATTCTTTCGGGTAAAGGTCACCGTGTGACACCTCATTTTGTAATCATAATTAACATAGGTCTCAGCCGACTTTCATATTATCATGGCACCTCGTGCCCACATATTTTTGTCTCACATTTCGAAATAACATTCTCATATTACTAGTTCACAGGTTCCATAATCCAATACAATGAAGAATGTTCAAGAAGACTAAAAGATCTAAATATTCAAAACTAACTAGGCTACAACAGAAGACTGACTACATTACATACAACATCGAAACAAGTACCACTAATAGTAATGTAATGGTAATAATAACTAAACATCGGCATACTCTGGATAATATACTGTATTACGCGCATGCTAAGACCCATAAAACATTTTAGAGTTCCTTTAATGTTTTGGTGGGAGTCTAGTGGAAGGCTTCTTCTACTTTATCTTATTTAATTCCTTTTTTTTTTCAGAAACTCCTTCTAATATTATTATCTTTATTTTAAAGCACCTTTGAAGAGAAAACTCCCAAAGTGATGCTTAACAGAAACAATTTTCTTCTATATCCTTGGATTTCCATTTTTGACAAACACAATGGACGTAAAAGATCCCTATATATGATACCAACTAACAAGAATAAGGAAAACGAAGGTATATTTCACTTTCTTTTCACATTTTGTTGCAGGCGTGCTATTCGATCTCGTTACCTGTATCTCGTGGCAGGCGTGCCACCCGTTCCCATTACATATATTTCGTGGTAGGAGTACCATCCGCTCCCATTTCTTTATATCTTGTGGTAGGCGTACCACCCACTCCCATTTCAATATATCTTGTGGAAGGCGTACCACCCGCTCCCATTTTAATGTATCTTGTGGTAGGCATACCACTCGCTCCCAATTCAATATAATCTCATTTTTCAATATGTCACCGGCAACTATGGCCAATAACAGTACATAATAGGCTACCGGCAACTATGGCCAATGCCAACAACTATATAAATTGTGGTCGGCGTGCCACACGATACCATTTCTTAATATATAAGTGGTCGGCGTGCCACACGATCCCATTTCTTAATATATAAGTGGTCGGCGCGCCACACGATCCCATTTCTTAATATATAAGTGGTCGGCGCGCCACACGATCACATTTCTTAATATATAAGTGGTCGGCGTGCCACACGATCCCATTTCTTAATATGTTACCAGCAAGAAACCAATAATAATTATAACAATATATATATTTATCGGTATTATACCAATAATCTTTAATCAACAACATATATATTACCGGTATGAAACCAATAATCTTTAATCAACAATATATATATTACCGGTATGAAACCAATAATCTTTAATCAACAATATATATTATCGGTATGAAATCAATAATAATTAATCAACAATATGTATGTATTACCAGTATGAAACCAATAATCTTTAAATCAATAATATATATATATTACCGGTATGAAACCAATAACAAATAATCAGCAATATATTCCCCGTAAAGAAGAACCAGCTATAACCAAACTAATGAATTTCTATTTAAAACCATTGACACAATTACTCGGTCATAACAATTACTTGCTTAGATTCAAATATCTTCAAACAAGTTCTCATAAGCATCAAATAAGAATACGATAATTTAGCAATTTAGGACTCACGGTCATGCTCGACCCCCAACGTATAGATACTCGTCACCATGCCTATACATCGGACACAACACATTTACAAGTAGCAATTATACTCAACTCCTATTCCCTCAAGCTAGAATAGACCAAAAACTTACCTCGCTTTGCAACCAATTCAAAATTCCAACAAGCCTTTGCCTCGAAAATTCGTTTGAAGCTTCAAATCAGCGCCTAGTTCTGTATGCAATGTAACCTGCTGTAGTATACACTGGAGCCATCATAAGAGTTTGTGTTATATTTTTGATGAGATTGTTCCCAAAATTAGCCATCTTTGGTGTCTCTTCAGCAAGCCAACTTCAAGAAGGATAAGAAATTGGAGGAGAAGAGAGAGTTGGTGGAAAATAAGTGGGGTGCTTTTGGAAAGAAAATTGGGGCAAATAAAAAGGCAGGAATATTGTTTTATTTAATACTAGTAAAAGATTCATCAGTAAAATAATAATAGTACTTGTATAATAAAGTAATACTCCAGTGAATTAGTGATCCACAAAGAATAGTATATTATTCTTAAGAAATAAAGGAGTAGGCAATGAAAAAATACAATTAAAAAGATGAGCAGAAAGATGAAAGAAGGAGAAGTATGTCGTTGAGAACCATCCTCTTTTGCTTTTGCATTATTATCCGGTGTCCATTTTACAACTTGGCTTAGACTTAGGACCTTTCTTAGACCTCATATCACTTATAATATGCTCCTTACACTTGCTGCCATATCCGATTGGTATTCATAATAGTAATATACCTCTTCCACATGTAAAATAATATAATTAGAACACGTCAATTTTCTTATTTTGCCAAAACACGTCGAATTGTCCTGTGGACATCCAAATCCAAATTCGGACACACGTCTAAGTCCAAAATCACCATACAAAACTATTAACATCGTTAACATTCAATTTTGGGATCGTTTACTCAAAAGTCAACTCCCCGATCAACTCTTTCTATTTGAGCTTTAAAGATAGATTTGTTTTTTCTTCTTCTTCTTTAAATTTAACTTTGAATCTTATGAATACCAAACTTGACCATATATGTGGGTCGTGATGCATACTACGAAGCTTGTCAAGGTCTTATGCCGTTGAACGGAAATGCAACTTAAAATGAAAATTTTGGGTCGTTACAAAAGTTGGACAGTAAGAGTTGATTTTCAACTTTCAAGAAACACTCAAAAGCTTCTGATTCATCAGGCAAATTGGAAGGTGGACAGTGAGAGTTGATTTTCAACTTTCAAGAAACACTCAAAAGCTTCTGATTCGTCAGGAAAATTGAAGAGCATATTTGCATTACTCAATGGCTGCTCAAAAGTCTCAGGTTCACTTTGTCTGTGTACCCTTAATGTCCCCTGGTCATCTCATCCGTACGGTGGACTTAGCTAAATTGCTAGTATTTTGCAAAAACCATTTGAAGAATTGTTCAGTGACCTTAAGCCTAGTCCTAGCTGCATAATATCTGGGAAAAACATGGCCTGGACAGTCAATAGTGCACGTTAGTTTAGAGTTCCTAGGATTTTCTTTGATGGTATGGCCTGTTTTTATTCCACATGCACACAGAAAATGCAGAGTTCTAAAGTTCATGAGGTTGCCTCCAAGTTTGATCCTTTATTAGTACCAGGTTTGCCTCATAGAATAAAACTGACTAAATCACTATTGCCTGAAAATCTGAATCTAGGCTCACCAGATTTAGTCGACATTCAGAATAAGATGGTTGCTGCTGAATCCATCTCAGATGGGATTATTATCAATACTTTTTAGGTGCTAGAGTTGAATATGTTCAAGAATTCAAAAAGATTAAAAGTGGGAAAGTCTGGTGCATTGGCCCTGTTTTGGCTTGCAACAAATCGGAATCCAAAAAGGCTGCAAGAGGCAGGACTGATAAGAACCAATGCTAGAAATGGCTTGACTTGCAACAACCAAACTGTGTGGTTTATGCCAGTCTTGGAAGCATCCTTGTTGGTGATTAACTAGGTTAGAGGGAATATGAAATCTCCTTGGAATTTAAGACACAAATCATATCACAATTTGAGGTTTTCCACATCACGTACTATAACACGTACTATATGTTCACAACACAACTACTGATGAATGCCATTTCAAACCTATGACTGAAATCCAAGTGGTGATATCGGGCTCGTATTTTGATTCCGACACTCGGTACAGGTCAAATATATTGGTTAAGCGCTTCCTGTAAAGTTTGGTTGAAAACGGACGTCGTTTGACGTGTTTCGGCCTTAATTTGGAAATTTTGAAAATTATGAAATTTGAAAGAATTCTTGAGTTTTAAGGCTCAAATCATTGATTTTGATGTTATTTTGGCGATTTGATCGCGCGAGCAAGTTCGTATGATGTTTTTAAGTCAGTGTACATAATTGGTTTGGAGCCCCGAGGGCTCGGGTGAACTTTGGATAGGCCACGAGATCAATTTTTCATGTTAGAAGTTGCTGTCAACACCTGGTCTGCAGAGTTCGCAAATGCGAACAATAGTTCGCAAATGCGAACTCCCCAATAATCTGCAGAGTTCGCAAATGCGAACAATAGTTCGCAAATGCGAACTCCCCACTAGTCTGCCTGTGTTCGCAAATGCGAACTACCCAATAGTCTGCCTGTGTTCGCAAATGCGAACAATAGTTCGCATTTGCGAACTTCCCCATATTTAGCCTGTGTTCGCAATTGCGAACAATAGTTCGCAAACGCGAACTTCCCAGTTTTGTCTTGGCTTCGCAAATGCGAACAAAAGCTCGCAAATGCGAACTTCCCAGCCTTAGCTTATTTTTCAAACTCCAGAAATTGATCGGGGTTCGCAATTGCGAACCCACGTTCGCAAATGCGAACACAGAGACCTGTAAATCACGATTTCCAGCTTCATTCTTCACATTTCACAACCCAAAAACACCCATTTGCGATTCTTCACGAATTCCCTCTTCTTCTAAACAATTGTAAGTTACTTTTTACTTAATTCTTTCAATTCCTAACAACATTAAACATGTTTTTCAATAGAAATCAAAGGTTTTCATGGTAGAATTTCTTGTTTTTGGCAGAATATAGGGTTTTTCATGAATTAGGAAATTGGACCTCGAATTGAGGTCCGATTTTGAAACAAATCATATACTTGAACTCGTGGGGGAATGGGTAACCGGATTTTGGTCCGAACCCCGAGTTCCGACCATGCGGGCCCGGGGTCGAATTTCACTATTCCAGGCAGAATGTTGTAAAAGTTGAAATTAGCTTTATGAATTAGTTTGTTGAGTAGTATTGATGATATTAAATCAATTGTGTATAGATACGATTGGATTGGAGCCGAATTTGAAAGGAAAAGGCATTGCCACAGATTGAGTTGTTCGTAAAACATTTGGAGGTAAGTGTTTGTTCTATCCTAGCTCGAAGGAATAGGAATTTAGTTATGAATAAATTGTTGATTAAGAGTTATTGGTGTTATACCAGTAATGGAGATAAATTGTTGAAATTATTATCAATTATTGGTTTAAAACCGGTAATTATAAATATTGTTGATGTAGATATTATTGGCTAAAATGCCGGTAATATATATATTTATGAATTGGGATCGTGTGGCGCGCCGACCACTTATATATATTTATGAATTGGGATCGTGTGGCGCGTCGACCACTTATATAATAAGAAATGGGATCGTGTGGCACGCCGACCACAAAGTGATTTAAATCTTGGCATTGGCCATAGTTGCCGGTAGCCTATTGATATATTTGGGAGCGGGTGGTACGCCTACCACAAGATGTAGTTACTGTGATAGTTGGGAGCGGGTGATACGCCTACCACGAGATATGAAATGAGAAAGGAATTGAGACATGAAAGTAAGATTTATTCTATTGATTAGATTATTCTGGATATCACGAGTTATTGACTGTTATTTCAGAGCAGAGTCTTTCCTTATAAATGTCTTGTATATATATATATATATATATATATATATATATATATATATATATATTGCAACTGTACAGGTTTATGTGGGTGACTGGCCTTAGTCTCGTCACTATTTCGCTGGGATAGGCCAGGCACTTACCAGCACATGGGGTCGGTTGTGCTGATACTACACTCTGCGCTCTTTTTGCGCAGATACGGGTTACGGACAGCAGCAACGGCAGTAGCGATTTGTGGATTTCCCGACTACTGAGACTACGAGGTAGCCTTGCAGGCGTCCGCAGGACCCGTTGTCTCTTCTATCTATGCTTTTCATTCCGTTATCTCATGTAATCGAGATAAACAGCTTATATTTTCTTTCAAACAATTGTGTGTATTATTCTTAGAAGTTCGTGAGTATTGTGACACTAAGTCTTCCGCTAAGTTTGATTAGTCCGCTGTAATTTATCATATTTGACTAAGTCTTCCGCTAAGTTTGATTATTCCGCTGTAATTTATATGTTTTAATTTTAATGTCTTAATAATAAATCGGTAATTAATGGAGGTGTAACTAATATTTGGCTTGCCTAGCTTCCACTAATAGGCGCTATCATGACCCCCGATGGTGGGAAATCTAGGTCGTGACAAGTTGGTATCAGAGCACTAGGTTGCACAGGTCTCACAACTCACGAACAACCTTAGTAGAGTCTGAAGGATCGGTACGGAGACGTCTGTATTTATCCTCCAGAGGCTACAGAGTTAGGAAAATATTCCCTTTATTCTTTCCAGTCGTGCGACTTGATCTTTCAAATATTAATTGAATTTCTACTCTGTTCTTCCGCAGATGGTAAGAACACGTGCATCTTCATCTAGTGACCAGCAGCCCGAGGTCCCAGCAGCGGCAGCTCCCGCTAGGGGCAGAGGCCGAGGTCGAGGTCGTCCTAGAGGCCAAGGTAGGGGCAGAGCTCAGCCCCGAGCAGCAGCACGAGTGGCAGAACCTCAGGCTCATATCGAGGAGGAAGTTTCAGCCCCAGCAGCTCCAGTAGGCCCAGCTCAGGTCCCAGGAGGAGTTTTGTTTTCACCGGATCTTCAGGATGCTTTGGTCCGGATAGCAGGTTTTATGGACAATATCACCAGAGCAGGTTTATTACCAGTAGCACCAGCCACTTCTCAGGCTGGAGGAGGTAATCAGACTCCTGCTACGCGCACTCCGGAGCCAGTAATTCCCCAGGAACTGTGATTCAGCCAGTTGAGGCAGCTCAGCCTATTATTGTGACTCCGTCTAATGATGGTGCAGCCATGTCCGCTGACGCGTTATGGAGATTGGACAGGTTTACCAAGCTGTTCACTACCACATTCAGTGGCACTCCTTCAGAGGATCCACAGGATTTCCTATACAGCTGCCACGAAGTTCTCCGTACTATGGGCATTGTGGAGGCTAATGGTGTGGACTTTGCTACTTTTCGATTATCTGGTTCCGCCAAGACTTGGTGGAGGGATTATTGTCTATCCAGGCCAGCGGGATCATCATCTTTGACTTGGGGGCAATTTGCGGAATTATTCTTGGAAAAGTTCCTTCCAGGCAACTCAGCGGGAGGTTATGCGCAGACAATTTGAGCGTCTTCATCAGGGTCCTATGTCTGTCACACAGTACGAGACTAGGTTCGTGGACCTGGCTCGTCATGCTATTATCATACTTCCCACGGATCGGGAAAGGGTGAGAAGGTTTATTGATGGCTTGAATCAGCCAATTCGACTACAGATGGCTTTGGGGCAGGAATCACTTTTCAGGAGGCGGCTAATGCAGTCCGTCGGATCGAGATGGATCTGTCACATGGAGTAGGTCATAGGTCGGATAAGAGGCCTCATAATTCAGGCAGATTCAGTGGTACCTCGTCTGGAGGTAGAGATTCTCATGGTAGAGTCCATCCTCCTAGGCCTTTTCAGTCAGCTCTTCAGGTTTCTCACGGTACTTCCAGTGGTCATGATTCTCAACCACATTACTCTGATCAGCAGCCTATCAGCGCACCACCACTCCATTATTCTCATCATCCGATGGCTTGTTACTCGTATGGTGACCTTAGGCACATTGCTAGGTATTGCCCTTGAGCTTTTGACAGCTCTCAGCAGCAGGGTCCTCACCTCATGATCCATGCAGCAGGCAATCCACAGCCCATCCAGCATGCTAGAGGTGGAGGTAGGGACCATAAAGGTGGAGGTAAGGACCGTATAGGTGGATCTTTGACCAGCAGAGGCAGAGGACAGCCAGTGATTGATCATCCTAGAGATATAGTTCAGGGAGGTGGGGCCTAGCCCCAATGTTATGCACTTCCTACCAAGCCATAGGTTAAGTCCTCAGATGCTATTATTACAAGTATTATTTTGATTTGTGATAGAGAGGCATCGACATTATTTGACCCCGGGTCTACATATTCGTACGTGTCTTCCTATTTTGCACCGTACTTGGTTCAGCCTAATGATCCACTGGGTGTTCCTGTTCATGTGTCTACACCAGTAGGCGATTCTATTGTGGTTGATCGAGTTCATCGGTCATGTATTATAGTAATCGAGGGTCTCGAGACCCGTGCTGATTTATTACTCCTAAATATGGTGGACTTTGATATTATACTAGGCATGGACTGGCTATCTCCATATCATGCTATTTTAGATTGCCATGCCAAGACTGTGACTTTAGCTCTGCCGAATTTGCCTCGTATAGAGTGGAAAGGAA
The DNA here is from genome assembly GCA_032618575.1 of Nicotiana noctiflora. Taxonomy (NCBI): domain Eukaryota; kingdom Viridiplantae; phylum Streptophyta; class Magnoliopsida; order Solanales; family Solanaceae; genus Nicotiana; species Nicotiana noctiflora. The sequence continues at coordinate 59,442 of JASVEL010003908.1, forward strand.
TTTCACGTCATACTAGTCATAATGTTATTTCTTATGTTAAGGCTCAGTGTATGGTTGGAAAGGGATGCTTGGCTTATTTGGCCTATGTCGGTGATTCTAGTGTTAAGGTTCCTTCTATTGACTCTGTGCCTGTGGTTTGCGAATTTCGTGAAGTATTTCCTTCAGACTTACCAGGTATGCCGCCCGATAGGGACATTGATTTTTGCATTGACTTGGCTCCGGGCACTCAGCCCATTTCCATTCCCCCATATCGTATGGCTCCGCCAGAGTTAAAAGAATTGAAGGAACAGTTGCAGGATTTACTTGAAAAGGGTTTCATTAGACCCGGTGTTTCGCCGTGGGGTGCACCAGTATTATTTGTAAAGAAGAAAAATGGTTCGATGAGAATGTGAATTGACTATCGACAGTTAAACAAGGTGACTATCAAAAATAAATATCCACTTCCGCGAATTGATGATTTATTTGACCGGCTTCAGGGTGCCAAGGTATTTTCAAAGATAGATTTGAGATCTGGCTATCATCAGCTGAAGATTAGGGCATCCGATGTCCCTAAGACAGCGTTCCGCACTCGGTATGGACATTATGAATTTCTGGTCATGTCTTTTGGGTTGACAAACGCTCCAGCAGCTTTTATGGAATTAATGAATCGGGTGTTCCGGCCTTATTTAGACTTGTTTGTAATAGTCTTCATTGATGACATATTAATATATTCCCGCAGTCAGGAGGAGCATGCGCAACATCTCGGAGTGGCCTTGCAGACTCTGAGAGATAGCCAGCTATATGCAAAATTTTCAAAGTGTGAATTTTGGCTAAGTTCAGTTGCATTCCTGGGTCATATTGTGACGGCAGCAGGTATTCAGGTTGATCCGAAGAAAATTGAGGCAGTCAAGAACTGGCCTAGACCGACATCAGCCACGGATATTCGGAGTTTCTTGGGGTTAGCGGGTTATTATCGCCGATTCGTAGAAGGATTTTCGTCTATTGCAACCCCACTGACCAGATTGACCCAGTAGGGTGTTCAATTTGAATGGTCCGATGAATGTGAGGCGAGCTTTCAAAAGCTCAAGACAACCTTGACCACAGCACCGGTATTGGTTTTACCCACAGGTACGGGACCTTATACTGTTTATTGTGATGCTTCCCGTATTGGGCTTGGTGCAGTGTTAATGCAGGATGGCAAGGTTATTGCCTATGCTTCGAGGCAGTTGAAGATTCATGAAAAGAACTATCCAGTGCATGATCTAGAATTGGCGGCGATTATTCACGCATTGAAGATCCGGAGGCATTATTTTGTATGGTGTAGCATGCGAAGTATACACCGATCATAAGAGTCTTCAGTATCTGTTTAAACAGAAAGAGTTGAATTTGAGGCAGAGAAGGTGGCTAGAATTGCTAAAAGATTATGATGCCACCATTTTATATCATCCGGGAAAAGCAAACGTGGTGGCCGACGCTTTGAGTAGGAAGTCACCCAGTATGGGTAGTCTTGCTTATATTCCAGTCAATCAGAGACCACTTGCTTTGGATGTTCAGTCCTTGGCCAACCGATTTGTAAGGTTGGATATTTCTGAGCCTAGTCGAGTACTAGCTTGCACGATCGCTCGCTCTTCATTATTGGAGCGTATCCGCGATCAACAATATAATGATTCTTATTTATGTGACCTTAGAGATACGGTTCAGTGAGGAGGTGCTAAACAGGTCACCTTAGATACTGATGGGATCCTGAGGATGCAAGGGCGCATTTGTGTGCCAAACGTTGATGGGCTTAGAGAATTGATTCTGGAAGAAGCTCACAGTTCGCGGTATTCCATTCATCCAGGCGCAGCGAAAATGTATCGAGATTTGCATCAACATTATTGGTGGCGCAGAATGAAAAAGGATATTGTGGCATATGTGGCACAGTGTCTTAATTGTCAGCAGGTTAAGTATGAACATCAGAGACCTGGCGGTTTATTTCAGAGAATTGAACTTCCTGAATGGAAGTGGGAGCGAATCACGATGGATTTCGCTTTTGGACTTCCGAAGACTCGGAAGAAGTTTGATGCCGTTTGGGTGATTATTGATAAGCTGACCAAGTCAACTCATTTTGTTCCTATTGCCACTACCTATTCATCCGAAAGGTTAGCTGAGATTTATATCAGGGAGATCGTTCGCCTTCATGGCGTGCCAATCTCTATTATTTCAGATCGAGGTGCACAGTTTACCTCACATTTCTGGAAGGCGGTTCAACGAGAGTTAGGAACGCAAGTTCAACTAAGTACAGCCTTTCATCCCCAGACGGATGGTCAGTCCGAGAGGACTATTCAGATACTGGAAGATATGCTACGGGCGTGTGTTATTGATTTTGGAGGTTCGTGGGATCAATTCCTGCCTTTGGTAGAGTTTGCTTATAATAATAGTTATCAATCGAGCATCCAGATGGCTCCTTATGAAGCATTGTATGGTAGGCGGTGTCGTTCTCCGGTTGGATGGTTTGAACCGGAGAAGCTCGGTTATTGGGTACGGATTTAGTTCAGGAGGCCTTAGATAAGGTCAAGATTATTCAAGATAAGCTTCGCACAGCTCAGTCTAGATAAAAGAGCTATGCGGATCGCAAGGTTCGAGATATAGCTTTCATGATTGGGGAGCGAGTATTGCTCCGAGTGTCGCCTATGAAGGGCGTAATGAGATTTGGAAAGAAGGGCAAACTTAGCCCTAGGTTTATTGGGCCATTCGAGATTCTTGATCGTGTGGGAGAAGTGGCATATAAACTTGCCTTGCCACCTAGCTTATCAGCTGTACATCCAGTGTTTCATGTGTCCATGCTTCGAAAATATCACGGCGATCCGTCGCACGTGTTAGATTTCCGCATTGTCCAATTGGACAAAGATCTGTCCTATGAGGAGGAGCCGGTAGCTATCCTAGATCGGCAGGTTCGACAGTTGAGGTCGAAGAGTTTTCCTTCTGTGCGAGTTCAGTGGAGGGGTCAGCCTCCCGAGGCATCGACCTGGGAGTCCGAGTCTGACATGCGGAGCCGATATCCTCATCTATTCCTTGACTCAGGTACTTCTTTCTTTTGTCCGTTCGAGGATGAACGGTTGTTTTAGAGGTGGAGATTGTGACGACCCAAAGGGTCATCACTTATTTTATTAATCATTTCGAGCTTCTGAGGTCTTGAAAACCTCATTTATAGTTGCCTCGATTTGCGTGCACAATTCGGGCACGAAGCTGAAAAATTTTTATGTTGAAATATGTGAAATATGTGAAAACATTTGAGGAATTTTGATATTAATATTGATATGGTTGACTTTGGTCAACATGTTTGATAAACGGACCAGGAACCGTGATTTGACGGTCTCAAAAAATCCGTAGAAAAATATGGAACTTGGGCGTATGCCCGGAATTGAAATCCGAGGTCTAGAACCCCGGTAAAAGAATTTTTCTATTAAATTGTTTTCTGAAAATGTTTAAGGAAAATGAAACTGAAATTTGATTGAAAAGTGGTGATATCGGGCTCGTATTTTGGTTCCGACACCTGTTACAGGTCAAATATATTGGTTAAGTGCTTCCTGTAAAGTTTGGTTGAAAACGGACGTCGTTTGACATGTTTCGGCCTTATTTTGGAAATTTTGGAAATTCAGAAATTTGAAAGAATTCTTGAGTTTTAAGGCTCAAATCATTGATTTTGATGTTATTTTGGCGATTTGATCGCGCGAGCAAGTTCGTATGATGTTTTTAAGTCAGTGTGCATAATTGGTTTGGAGCCCCGAGGGCTCGGGTGAACTTTGGATAGGCCACGAGATCAATTTTTCATGTTAGAAGTTGCTGTCAGCACCTGGTCTGCAGAGTTCGCAAATGCGAACAATAGTTCGCAAATGCGAACTCCCCAATAATCTGCAGAGTTCGCAAATGCGAACTACCCAATAGTCTGCCTGTGTTCGCAAATGCGAACAATAGTTCGCATTTGCGAACTTCCCCATATTTAGCCTGTGTTCGCAATTGCGAACAATAGTTCGCAAATGCGAACTTCCCAGTTTTGCCTTGGCTTCGCAAATGCGAACAAAAGTTCGCAAATGCGAACTTCCCAGCCTTAGCTTATTTTTCAAACTCCAGAAATTGGTCGGGGTTCGCAATTGCGAACCCATGTTCGCAAATGCGAACACAGAGACTTGTAAATCACGATTTCCAACTTCATTCTTCACATTTCACAACCCAAAAACACCCATTTGCGATTCTTCACGAATTCCCTCTTCTTCAAAATAATTGTAAGTTACTTTTTACTTAATTCTTTCCATTCCTAACAACATTAAACATGTTTTTCAATAGAAATCAAAGGTTTTCATGGTAGAATTTCTTGTTTTTGGCAGAATATAGGGTTTTTCATGAATTAGGAAATTGGACCTCGAATTGAGGTCCGATTTTGAAACAAATCATATACTTGAACTCGTGGGGGAATGGGTAACCGAATTTTGGTCCGAACCCCGAGTTCCGACCATGTGGGCCCGGGGTCGAATTTCACTATTCCGGGCAGAATGTTGTAAAAGTTGAAATTGGCTTTATGAATTAGTTTGTTGAGTAGTATTGATGATATTAAATCAATTGTGTATATATACGATTGGATTGGAGCCGAATTTGAAAGGAAAAGGCATTGTCACAGATTGAGTTGTTCGTAAAACATTTGAGGTAAGTGTTTGTTCTATCCTAGTTTGAAGGAATAGGAATTTAGTTATGAATAAATTGTTGATTAAGAGTTATTGGTGTTATACCGGTAATGGAGATAAATTGTTGAAATTATTATCAATTATTGGTTTAAAACCGGTAATTATAAATATTGTTGATACAGATATTATTGGCTAATCTGCCGGTAATATATATATTTATGAATTGGGATCGTGTGGCGCGCCGACCACTTATATATATTTATGAATTGGGATCGTGTGGTGCGCCGACCACTTATATAATGAGAAATGGGATCGTGTGGCACGCCGACCACAAAGTGATTTAAATCTTGGCATTAGCCATAGTTGCTGGTAGCCTATTGATATATTTGGGAGCGGGTGGTACGCCTACCACAAGATGTAGTTACTATGATAGTTGGGAGCGGGTGGTACGCCTACCACGAGATATGAAATGAGAAAGGAATTGAGACATGAAAGTAAGATTTATTCTGTTGATTAGATTATTCTGGATATCACGAGTTATTGATTGTTATTTCAGAGCAGAGTCTTTCCTTATAAATGTCTTGTATATATATATATATATTGCAACTTTATAAGTTTATGTGGGTGATATATTGCAACTATACAGGTTTATGTGGGTGACTGGCCTTAGTCTCGTCACTAGTTCGCTGGGATAGGCCAGGCACTTACCAGTACATGGGGTCGGTTGTGCTGATACTACACTCTGCGCTCTTTTTGTGCAGATACAGGTTACGGACAACAGCAACGGCAGTAGCGATTTGTGGATTTTCCGACTACCGAGACTACGAGGTAGCCTTGCAGGCGTCCGCAGGACCCGTTGTCTCTTCTATCTATGCTTTTCATTCGTTATCTCATGTAATCGAGATAAACAGCTTATATTTTCTTTCAGACAATTGTGTGTATTATTCTTAGAAGTTCATGAGTATTGTGACACCAGTCTTGGGTAGTGTATCATGTTTGGGTTTTCTTTATCATATTTGACTAAGCTTTCCGCTAAGTTTGATTATTCCGCTGTAATTTATACGTTTTAATTTTAATGTCTTAATAATAAATGGGTAATTAATGGAGGTGTAATTAATATTTGGCTTGCCTAGCTTCCACTAGTAGGCGCCATTATGACCCCCAATTGTGGGAAATCTGGGTCGTGACAGGGTAACTCTAAAATATAGGTTGAATTTTTTGTATTCTTGCAACAAAAAAGTTAAGGAACAATATTAAATAACAATGCTTGCCTATTCTGTCATTTATTAAACCTCAAGATAGCAATAAAAACTAATTCAGAGTAACATACATAAAAAGATAAATAAGCAAAATACACATATGCACTACCAACAAATTCAATTATCAAAAATTTAAATTAAGAAAACTTACCAGCAACTGGTGTTCCCTAAATTACCCGCAATGATTTCTCCTCGGCTACCAGAAATAAACTTTCTGTCAACTAATAATATCTATACCACCAAAGAAGGTTCTATTGTCCAACAAGGAGGAGCATACACAAAAAAAAACAAAAATTGACATCAGATGTGGATTTTAGAGAGCACTCGAGCAAAGAGAACAAGAAATAATTTTTTCTTAGATGCAAAAACAAACTAATTATACTCAAAGGAGTTTATGCTAATAAAGATGTTGAAATATTCATGTCAACTATTTATGAAACTTATGTACTATTGGAAGCTATCAGAATCCAAGGCCAAAAGGCAGTTGAGCTATCTGTGTCATCCTCTTAAGCGATCCATTCACAATTGGTCATTTTACTCTGTATTCACTGAAACTTTTCGACTTAAAAAGCCTTTAAATCAAATCACTGAAAATTAGTACAATGGTACAGCACCAGTGACACCATTCCAACAATAGCTAGGACTTTACCGAAGGTTTCTCTAAAAGGGAAAACAACAAATTTCTGTATAATAGTGACAAAAAAGAACACTTTTAAAAGAAAAAATTGAAACATTAACAACCTAATAGAGCCTTTCTCGCAAAATGGACCCTCATATACCTTACAGATGCCTGATATTCTAAAAATGATGGAGGCATATACTCCTAAGCTGAAGATTAGCAAGGTAATGTGGAAATTTCAAATGCAAGGGTGGATAAGAATAAACACATATAATGTTTCGATGGGTAATCCAGGAAGAAGCTCAATTGGCTTCTGTTTAAGAAATGAGCAGGGTGATTTGATTTATGCTTGTGGTAAGGAAATTCAAGAAGTGACAAACACACAAGATGAAACTACGGTATTCTGGAGGCATTGAAATACAGTATGGCTAATGATATAGCCAATATATAGGTTCAAACAGATTCTATATTACATAAGATGGTGATCGAAAGAGTGTGGAAACCACCTTGGATTATTGATGAACAAGTACAGGAGATCAGGCAACTATTAACATTGTGTAAGGCAGGGTAACACATATATTCAGGGAGGGGAATAAATTAGCTGACCATATGGCAAACTATGCTCTTGATCAAGGATTCATAGAATGCCATTCTTTCCATCAGTTGGATACTCAAGGTAGAAAGCTTGTTAATAATGATATCAATACCCAAATCTGAGAGTGAATGTATCGAAGCAGTAGGGGAGAAAGAGGGTATAACAAAGATGAACGAGAGGAGAAGAGGACAGAAGCTGAATTATAATCATCATGTACAAATCACATATGAGGAGTACAGGATGAAGATTTCCATCACTAACATGAGTTTCTTTTTTGCAGGTTTTAATTTTGCATATGTATTTTGTCTTTGGGTTAAATTAAAGATGGGCACGGATGTAGGTGTAACGCAGGGCACTCTGCTGTCCATTTTCAACAGCACCAAAGCTATAGCAGCAGGTCTTTTGCCCAGTTATAAACTGAGTGAAGTGATTAGTGGTCTTGGAAGGAATCGTGGAATGGAGACCAAGCAATATAAATCATAGCTGATCGAGAAATGGCAATGCACAGGCCAATGTTCGTAAAGAACTGGTACTTGTGACATGTCATGCCTTCAAGTTAAATGGATAATACGCACATATTTGAGGCAGTGTTCAATTGCAATGCTATTTCGATGGTGTAATGTGGATCCTTTCTTTTGCAATGCCTTACTCTATGGAAACATCTCAAAATATAAAACAGGAACAATATGTAAAAAATAATGCAGACACAGTACATCTGAAGCTCCCTGGGCAGTACACATGATTGATTTTATGCAGCAATTAGGAAACGATCGGGTTTTTTGCTGGAAAGTGCTAGACAATTATGACATTAAGGGGAACACTCAATTCTCCAAGGCGAGGACAACACAACAACATGCAGCTGGAAATATTGATGAAAAGCGAGGAACATGTACAGTACCCATGAGCTACTAGACAACAAATAGGCAGTTTTGCCATGGAAGTTGTTAGTCAATGGGTACAATCTACCATACAATAACAATGCACCATTTTAGCTCGCACTACACGCAGGTGCCCAAGCACGTGTATGACAAAGCAACGGGTATACCGGAACACTTTCAATGGAAGTCTATAAATATAAGGGACTACACAAGTAATGAAAAACTGGAAAATGACTGGAAAAATTACTCAGATGCAGCAGCGGATAGACAATAGATACATCACTATAAACTGGATCAAGGCATCAAAAAGGAGCAATCCTACAGCAATCGATATAAATATAAATACATCAGCACTTGAGCAATTCGACAACCTCCCTAGATAGATTGAAGAGTTAAAAAAATGGCATCAAAATAACTTACATGGCTAAAATCACTGCTGTTGGATTTAGGGATTCAGGGAGAGCACCTATTTTGTGGAAATTTGCTCAGATGCCTCAAACTTCCGCTACCCCCTTCACGGTACCAAAAATTTCGCCACACCCACTAAATCAACAAAACTTCTATGTAAATTTTTTGGAGATACATGTGTTTGCACGGAAGAACGTGTGTCGAGGGTTCAGTGAAATAGACGACGGCTGAGGGTTCTATGAAATCGAAGAAGACAGAGGTTTTTAATTTTGGCGCTATAGTCTTTGGATGTATCGCAATTTTAACATGGCAAAGCAAAAATTGTCTTTTCACATATTATTCATTATTTAAATTATTCAAAAATAAAATAATTAGGGGTTATTTTGGCGTGTTTAACAAAATTTTGGAGGAAAATAAGGAGGGGGAAAATAAGGAGGGAAAAATAACCGTTCCAATAGAATTTTTTATAATAAAAGCATGCCAGTAGATAAATATATTGGGACGATTTTCATAACCGTTGCGGAAGATTAATCTATGGCAACGGTTGTTATATAATGGCAACGGTTGTATAGCCTAAGTGTGCTGATATTACCTAAATGCTATTGTAACGGTTATAACCGTTACCATATCTACTCTATGGAAATAGTTGTTTGACCGTTGCTAAAATAACTGTTGTCATAGGCCCTTTTTCTGGTAGTGTAGGTTGACTTGAATAGGCGAGTAAGAACTCGACAGATTCTTATGAACAATATTAACCATGTAAACCAATAAACTAGATAAATTAGGTAGTCAATTCAATTGAAGAATACAATAGGAATGTTAGATAACCTAACACCCTAGATCGTTTTCATTACATTGATATCATAAATATCTGCTCTTTCTCTCTGTTAAAAGTTCATCATTTATATTCTTTATTTAATTAGTTTAGAACCAAATACTTCTAGGGTTAATTCTTGTGTAGATAATTAGGATAGTCTAATTTAGTTCATAGTTAATCACAAGTACTCGTGGGTTCGACATCCGGCTTTTATTCACTTTATTACTTGACAATCACATATACTTGCGTGTGCGTTTGGCCGCAACAATAAGTGTTAAATTTCATTACGATGGATACAGAGGCAGAAACGATCGTACATGACAGGGAAAGATGTCATAAGCACTCAAAAACTTCAGCTATATATATATATATATATATATATATATATATATATATATATACCGCCAATCCTAAATCTACCTCTATATATAAAGGACACGTGGAACGTATTGAAGAAGCATGGCAATAAAGTAAAGTATGGGTCGAAAAAGAAGTTAATGACTTCCACAAGCCAGACAACTAAAAATGAAAAACAAGTTGAACATGAAGAGTATGCACATAGAAGAAAAAACTTAAGCAAGACACAAACACTCAATACTTGCATTTGGCATTCTACCTATTTAGAAAAATCATTCGCGTACGGGAAATTTTGTTTTAAGCTATGTCAATCGTAAAAAAAAAAAAAGAAAAAAAAAGAAAATTACTATAATAAAAAGTGTTCAGTATCAATTTTTATATTTATATCCAATATTTTTATTCTTCTTACTATAGTTTCTAAAAATAAAAAAAAAAATGAGAAAATAGTGTCTCGTGACACCAATCAGGGCAAAGTACCCTTTAATCTACCCAATCCCCACAAGTTCCACTAACCCTAATATCATAGCTAGAAACAGGCCTTAAAAATCATGCACCAACATTCACATTGGAAGTGAACGACCAAGAATTCACAGTCCTCATCAACAATCCCTCCGACCTTGCTCAGATAATCATGGAATGAATGCAATTGGGGACGGAACTATATGCTCGATACCATTGGTCCCTCATACAAGCACATTATCTCTCTCCATATCAAACCCCTCCTCTCCCAGTTCCAGTATGGGACCATCTCATTCTATACCCCAATCGTATTCAAATGCCTTTTTACCCTCCTACATCTCCAACCCCATCAACTGCTTGTATTCAACCATACATGAACGCTCAATTAATACTGCCCCAAATAGAAACTCATACTCGTCCTAGCCCAACTCCAACTCCAGTGAACTTCCCTCCATTAATCCCAATCACAGCGTACAAAATAACAGTTTTCAGGAGGAACTAGACGTAGCAATCGCTTACAACAGAGAAACGCGTCCAATATATGCATGGCTCGATAGGATCAAAGTATTTTTGTTAAAGGAGGAGTATGAAAGAAAAGTTTTTGTAAGGACACCACCAACTCTAAGGAGTTTTTCAATACGAATAAGGCCTATCACAAACCCAGAGGTGGGAAAATATGAAATGTTAATGCTTCCAACTTTTTTTCTACGTCCAGGAGAGAGCAGGAGCAAATGGCTTAATCGTAATACTAATCTTGAAGGGACAAAAGTTAATCACATGAATTTCATAATTTGGAACTGTAGGGACGCGATATCAGTGGAATTTAGAAGGAATTTTCGCTCACTTTTAGACTATAATAGGCCTTCTTTAGTAGTTCTATTAGAAACACACTGTTAAACACATCAACATGTCATAAATAATTTTAATTTTGATGGTATGCTGGAAGTGGCTGGGACAGGAAATTCTGGAGGCATTGTCATTTATGGTTGTCCAATGTTTTGGATGTTCATCCAGTAGCAAATACATCACAAGAAATACACTGTCAAATCCAGGTAAAACCTTTGCCATATCAATTCTTATTCACTGCCATATATGCAAGTAATGACCTAGTTAAAAGACAACTACTTTGGGATAATTTACTGTCTGTCAAAGATAATTATAATGGCCCTTTGGTTGATAGGAGGGTATTTTAATGAAATTGATCATGCATGTGATAAATTTGGGGGGCTTCCTATAAATAATTCACGTGCAAATAACTTTAATAATTGCTTAAGTTTGTAATATGAATGACTTAAGTTTTAACGGAAGTCATTATACTTGGTCTAATGGAAGGGATGTAAGGCATACTATTCTTGAACGAATTGATAGAATAGTAGAAAATTATGAATGGATTAACCAGTATTCGGATGCAATTGTTACACATTTACCCCGTACTCATTCGGATCATTGTCCTATTAAATTAGATTTACACTACTTTCTTTTACCTAGGAAAAAAATATTCTGATTTGAAACCATTTGGACTACCCATCCTAATTTTGTGGATGTTATTAAGCAAGCATGGATTGATAAAACATCCTTGATACCCGCTATTAATAATTTTACAACATTAGTTAAGGAATGAAATTCTACCATTTTTGGTAATATTTTTTTAGTAAAAGAACTTTACTTGATAGACTGAATGGAATACAAGCTGTCACGATCCGGATTTTCCCCATCATCGGGATCGTGATGGCGCCTACTCGTGGTAGCTAGGCAAGCCAATTCATTCAACATTATCCTGTGCATATCATCATTTTTATACTCATACTTAATAACAAGAGAAATAATTACTCACTTTAATAAATGCGGAAGTCTTTCTAAATAGAAATGAATAATACTAAGGTAAAACACTGATAAAATCCTCTACCCAAGATGTGGAGTCACCAATTCATGAACTACTAAAGAATACTACACATAATGGTCCGAAAGAAAATAATAAATATCTGTTTGTCTCGGAACAATGAGACCAAAACAATAAACATAAATAAATAGAAGAGACGCCGGGCCTGCGGACGCCTGCAAGCTACCTCGGTCTCGAAATGCTCAAAACTCTCACGAGTACCCTACTGCTGATGCTGCTCCTGCTCGAAACCTAGACTTGTGACATGATCTTTCGTGCATAATCAATAACAAGGAACGACATTACCCTTCGTGCAAGTAGTGACAAGCCTAGGACCAGACACTCACATAAACCTGTGTAGTTCTATATATGTACATACCACAAAACAACAGGATTATCAAGAAATGAAATTAACAAGGACGTATCATACTGGGGAAACACAATCAGCAACATATATTAAATCAGTAAAGAAAAATTAGAGTACGATAAAAACAGATGTTATCAAAACAAGGAAATTTCAAATAGTTGCACGGCATCACCCTTCGTGCTTTTACTCTCATCTTCACATCCATGGCACGGCATGATCCTTCGTGCATGGTTCAAATAACAATGGCACGAAATGTTCCTTCGTGCATAATAAATATCACAAGGCACGGCATGATCCTTCGACCATAATCAATAAAACAAGGCACGACATTACCCTTCGTGCATAATAAATAAAATAAGGCACGGCATAATCCTTCGTGCATAATCAATAAACTAAGGCACGGCATTACCCTTCGTGCATAATCAATAAACAAGGCACGGCATGATCCTTCGTGCATAATCAATAAACAAGGCACGGCATCACCCTTCGTGCATTATCACTCTTCCTCACCCAAATAACAATCACAGTTAAGGGCAAAAGAATGAAACAATTAACATGAACCGTCCCGGCAAGGTACACAATAATCATCACAGTAAAGTCCCTGCAAGGGAAACAATAATCAACTTCACAATAAAGTCCCGCTTCACAGCCCGGCAAGGGTTCAAGATTATATCTTAAAAACATCCCACAATATATGTCAACAATGACTCACGGTCATGCTAGACACTAGTATATGGATGCTCGTCACCACAGCCCATACACCGCACTCGATCACATAGCAATTAGCACATTAATCATATTCCCTCAAGCTAGGATAGATCAAACACTTACCTCGACGGCTTATAGTCCACTCAATCCTCAAGCAATACTTTTCCTTTTTAGTTTGGCTCCAAATCACTCGTATCTATACAGAATTTGTTTAATATCATCAATTCTACTCAACCAACCAATCCAATTGCCTAATTAAAGTATTTTTAACATGCTGTCCAAAAATTGTAAAATTGACCCAGGGTCCGCTTGGTAAAAAAATTCCGAAAATTATACTATTAGATTTTTCGTCTCGCCACGAGTCCGTACATATAAAGAACACCAAAATTGGAGTCCGTTTGACTCCTCAAATCGACCCTTAAAGGTCTCATAATTTCAGGCCCCAAAATCCTATTTTTCTGCTATTTTCTTGAATTAAGGAATGGTATTGTGGTTTATAATCACCCATAAACGAGTTTAAATAATAAAATCACTTACCTCTGTGATACCCACTGATTTTCTCTTTTAAAGATCGCCTCAGAACCTTCTTCCCATTCAAAAATTGGAAAAGAACTCGAACTGCTCATTATAGGTATAGTTTTAACACGTTTTAATGCTCCCAATAGATTTCTTGTGAAATTGTAATGAAGTTAGGCTTTTGAATCACTCCATTTGACCTTATAATGAAGGAGATATGCAGGTTTTAAGATTTGCAAATAGTGCAGGTTTTTTAATACGCCGTCAGGGGCAATTTCGTCATTAACCTGAAAATCTGGGCAACCATAGTAAAATGGCCATAAAATCCTCATACGATGTCCAAATTCAATGATTCTTTTTGCTACGGGTCCGTAATTACGATACAGATCTAATGCTTTATTCAAAACAATAATATAAGCTCATTTATTCAATGTGATATCATTTATGCTTGAAGAAACAATGCCGAAGCATAAGAAAACGAGCATAACGCAACCCAAACATATCCGAAACACGTCAAACGACGTCCATTTTCAACCAAACTTTAAATGAAGTGCTTAAACAATATATAACACTTGTACTGGGCGTCGAAACAAAAATACAAGCCCAATACCATGGTCTTTTAATCAATTTTCCTTTCTATTTTCATTAATAATTTCAGAAAAACAATTTCACAAAAAAATTCATATCTTGGGCACTAGGCCTCGGAATTCGTCTTCGGACGCATTCCCGAGTCCCATATTTTCCTACGGACCTTCAGGGACCGTCCGATCTCCGATCCGGGTCTGTTTACCAAAAATATTGACCAAAGTCAACTATATCAATATTAATATTAAATTTCTTCAAAGTTTCCATAGAATTCACATATTCTAAAACAAAAATTTTCCGGCTACGTACCTGGACAATGCACGTAAATTGAGGCAATATAAAATAAGGTTTTCAAGGCCTTAGAAGCATGGCACAAATGCAAAAAATAGGTGATGACCCTTTGGGTCGTCACATCCTCCACCTCTAAAACAACCGTTCGTCCTCGAACGGACAAAAGAATGAAGTACCCTAGTCGGGGAACGAATATGGATAACGGCTCCGGAGGGGCTCCTTCAGCCCAAGCGCAATATAATCATAACATTCATTGCGGCGTGCATCCCGACCCATACTCAATCATAACATACGCTGCGACATGCAGCCCGATCCATACTCAGTTATAACATTCGCTGCGGCGTGCAGCTCGATCCGTACTCAGTCCATAGTATGCATATGAGTCACATACTGATTCAAATAATTTCCCAGTTTCGAATTTGTTAAGAAGAATATACTTTAAATATTTAACTTCAGGAAAATGACTTAGCATTTCATAACGGTGATCAGGCGCATGACTAAGATCAATGATTATACAGAGCATGCTACAAATCGGCACAAGGCCCCAGACACGGCAATAAGCCCAAATATATTCAACATAGGGTGCGTATCAATCGCTAATATAGAAACATTTTTGTTCGGGATGGACCAAGTCACAATCCCCCGTCATAAACAATCCCTCACCTGCCGTAGGATGCGAGTCACACCCTTCATAGGCGACACCGGGAGCTTACCCGCTCACCAACCATGAAATCTATATCTCGGACCTTACGGTCTGCATAACTCTTCAACCTAGACTGAGCCAGACGCAACCTCTCGAGTGAATAAGAGAGTGCTACTGGAATGAAATGCGCTGACTTGGTCAGCCTATCAACAATGACCCAAATAGTATCAAACTTCTTCCGAGTCAACGGATGTCCAGTAATGGAGTCCATTGAAATCCGCTCCCACTTCCACCAGGGAAGCTCAATTCTCTAAAGCACACCACCAGGCCTCTGATGTTCCTATTTGACCGACCGACAATTCAAACACCGAGCGATATATGCAACAATGTCCTTTATCATCCTATACCACCAATAATGCTTCCACAAGTCCTCATACATCTTCGCGGCGCCCTAGTGAATAGAATACTGAGAACTATGGACCTCCGCTATGATTAACTATCGAATCCCCTCAATGTTGGGCACACAAACTCGCCCCTGCAATTTCAATACTCTGTCATAATCTAAAGTTACCTTCGTAGCGCCTCCCCGCTGTACAGTATCCCTCAGGTCACGCAAATAAGGGTCATCGAACTGCCTCTCACGGATACGCTCTAATAGAGAAGAACGAGCGACTGTGCAGGCTAACACCCTGTTAGGCTCAGAAATGTCTAATCTCACAAACTGATTGGCTAAGTCCTGGACATCTAGAGCAAGTGGTCTCAGGCTGGTCGGAATATAGCGAGACTACCCATGTTGGCAGACTTCCTACTCAACGTATCGGCCACCACATTGGCCTTACATGGGTGATATAAGATAGTAACATCATAGTCTTTCAGCAACTCTAACCATCTCTTCTGTCGCACATTTAACTCTTTTTGCTTGAATAAATACTGAAGACTTTTATGATCCGTGTATACCTCACACGCCACACCATATAGATAATGCCTCCAGATATTTAAGGCATGAACAACTACTGCCAGCTCAAGGTGATGAACCAGATAATTCTTCTCATGGATTTTCAACAGTCTCAAAGCATAAGTAATAACCTTGCCACCCAACATCAATACCGCTCCAAGCACAGTAAGGGATGCATCACAGTAAACTGTGTAAGGCCCTAAACCCGTGGGTAAAATCAACAGTGGTGCCGTAGTCAAAGTTGTCTTGAGCTTCTGAAAGCTCGCCTCACACTTATCCGACCACTTGAACTGGGCACCCTTCTGGGTCAACCTGGTCATCGGGGCTGCAATTGAAGAGAACCCCTCTACAAATCGACGGTAATAGCCTACTAACCCTAAGAAACTCCGAATCTCGGTTATTGAAGCTGGTCGAGGCCAATTCTTTACTACCTCAATCTTCTTTGGTTCCACCTGAATGCCTTCTACTGACACGGTACAGGATATGACCCAGAAATGCAACTGTACTTAGCCAGAACTCATACTTTGGAAATATCTGCTTATAGCTGATTGTTTTTCAGAGTCTGGAGAGCCACTCTGAGATGTTGCGCATGCTCTTCCTGACTGCGGGAGCATATCAATACGTTATCAATGGAGACTATCACGAACAAGTCTAAATAAAGCATGAACACCTAATACGTATGCACATAACCATGATTGTCCCTAATTTACAACATTGCCAATTAACCATGCGTTATCAAATACCTTATTCCAAAACTCCCACTTTACTCACAGTGAGGTATGGAGACCTCATGATTACTTTCCCGAATTTATCTTAGTGACCAACAAATAATAATAGGGATAGCTATCTCTATATAATAACTCAACGTGAGTATTCACATAAGTAGAGTTGATGAGCTTACTCATGAGCGGAGCATATTAAGAGGACTCGCCTAAATTTTTTCAAAAACCAATCAAATTAAGGAGAAATATCCTTTTTATAACTGTCAAAATTGTACATGTGATGACACCATCTGGTGTAGTGACTTCAGTCATACCATAAAAATTATATCAACGGTTGGGTCTCCACCTCTAGGATTCTCACCTCCACATCTAACATCCTGACCTCTACATCTGGCTGGTCATGTAAGATAAGTATTGAATGCAATGGAGCGTACCACTTTACTTTCCCATATTTTCCTATGGACCTTCAGGGACCGTCCGATCTCCGATCCGGGTCCGTTTACCAAAAATGTTGACCGAAGTCAACTATATCAATATTAATATTAAATTTCTTCAAAGTTTCCATAGAATTCACATATTCTAAAACAAAAATTTTCCGGCTACGTGCCTGGACAATGCTAAATAAAGCATGAACACCTAATACGTATGCACATAACCATGATTGTCCCTAATTTACAACATTGCCAATTAACCATGCATTATCAAATACCTTATTCCAAAACTCCCACTTTACTCACAGTGAGGTATGGAGACCTCATGATTACTTTCCCGAATTTACAACATTGCCAATTAACCATGCGTTATCATATTTATCCTCACGTGGGTGCTCATCTCAATGGCTAAAAATCAACGGTTACAAAGCAGAAATGGCTAAATATGAATAAAAATGATACAAAAATTGTCAAATAATCCTAACGTACATGGCTCAAATTTAGGATTTAGCACAAGATTTTTATCTTTTTAAAAAGGAAAAATTTTAAACACAAACTTCTCACCACCAGGACCTTGTCCTCATGTAATATCCACCGCAGCTTGTAGCTCGGTTTAAAAAATATTATTTCACATTATACAAAAATTGGAGGACCTCATCCTCAACTCTATATCACAAGTACTTGCACATTGTACCGGCTGAAAATTTTCATTTCCTCTCTTTATTCTTTTCAATAATTGTTCGTCAAAGAAACTCACGACATAAAATGATCCCTCGTGCCGATATGGTATATAATTAGCAATTGAAATTAATTATTTCAGGAGTTATATCAAAACTCACCGTAGTAGTGATATAAAGTCACTTTTAGCCTCATAAATCTTCTTAGTGACCAACAAATAATAATAGGGATAGCTATCTCTATATAATAACTCAACGTGAGTATTCACATAAGTATAGTTGATGAGCTTACTCATGAGCGGAGCATATTAATAGGACTCGCATAATTTTTTTCAAAAACCAATCAAATTAAGGAGAAATATCCTTTTTATAACTGTCAAAATTGTACATGTGATGACACCATCTGGTGTAGTGACTTCAGTCATACCATAAAAGTTATATCAACGGTTGGGTCTCCACCTCTAGGATTCTCACCTCCACATCTTACATCCTGACCTCTACATCTGGCTGGTCATGTAAGATAAGTATTGAATGCAATGGAGCGTGTAGTCTGAGTGCTTTCCTAAATTACATTTCTCCAAACTACCACATTCACAACAATTCCTTTGAGGCTCTATTAACTTATTGCACATGACGACATATTCGTACACAGTCATCGTGAGCTGGTACAACCGTTCAAATCGCATATACTACATATTGCAGAGAATCTAGGAGGTGACGTCTTCCAAATATTTTCTTAAAATAGAGTTTAGTAGGTAGTGTTGCATTGGCCGGCTTGCCCTCTTCGTAGGCTTGCCACAAACATCGACGACCAATCCTCTTTTGCTATGTTGGCTTAACATTGTTGAGCTACCCCATTTACTCATATACTCTTCGTTATTCTCTGGGGGCGATTCTTACCCCCTGAAGAGAACCAACCTTAAATATGTATAAATTATTTGGAGGACCTTTCCATACCATATATATACACATTCCAATAATTCACAATATTTGTCCTTCACAACTCCAACAAATCTACTGAAGGTCAAGGTCCGTTGAAACCCCACACGATTTATTAGGTGATCTCCTGATATGATTGCATCTTCCGTTAGAACCATAACTGGTGTGGTAAATGCATTATCTTCCTACTACTTCTGTTTGCCATCCGAAGCACAGTAAAATCAACCCCCTTGCATTCGACTATTCCCACGTTCTGTAATTTATCACAATAGCGGTCAAGCACAATCCCGTGGGTTCTTCAAAGATGCACCGCAGAAGGTGGTAGTGAAGAGTTTGGTGAAACCTATCCGGCCTCCGTAAGACTTTTGAAGGCGTAGTTGATCTATAACCAGCCCATTCCATTGTTCGGCTAGAGAAGCAGTACGTGACTTCGCCATTCGTGGGAAGACAAAAGTAGAAATTCAACTTAACATTTTGAAGAACGAATTCACACGATAAGAAAGAACAAATGAGAAACTTTTTCCTAACTCAATAGACTCTGAAGGACAAGTATAGACGTCTTCGTACCTACCCCTCAAACTCTACTAAGCTTGTTCGTGAGTGGTGAGACCTATGTAACCTAGAGCTCTGAAACTAACTTGTCACGACCCGGATTTTCCCCCATCATCGGGATCGTGATGGCGCCTACTCGTCGTAGCTAGGCAAGCCAATTCATTCAATATTATCCTGTGCATGTCATCATTTTTATACTCATACTTAATAACAAGACAAATAATTACTCACTTTAATAAATGAGGAAGTCTTTCTAAATAGAGATGAATAACACTAAGGTAAAACACTAATAAAATCCTCCACCCAAGATGTGGAGTCACCAACTCATGAACTACTAAAAAATACTACACATAATGGTCTGAATAAAAATAATAAATATCTATCTGTCTCGAAACAATGAGACCACAGCAAATAACATAAGTAAATAGAAGAGACGCCGGGCCTACGGACGCCTGCAAGCTACCTCGGTCTCGAAATGCTCAAAACTCTCACGAGTACCCTACTGCTGCTGCTGCTGCTCTTGTTCGAAACCTGGACCTTTGCAAAAACGCACAGAATTGCAGTATCAGCACAATCGAACCCATGTGCTGGTAAGTGCCTGGCCTATCCCGGCGAAGTAGTGACAAGCCTAGGACCAGACACTCATATAAACCTATGCAGTTCTATATATGTACATACCACAAAACTACAGGATTATCAAGTAACGAAATTAACAAAGAAGTATCATACTGGGGGAAAACAATCAACAACATATATTAAATCAGTAAAGAAAAACCAAAGTATGATAAAAACAGATGTTATCAAAACAAGGAAATTTCAAATAGTTGCACGGCATCACCCTTCGTGCTTTTACTCTCATCTTCACATCCATGGCACGGCATAATCCTTCGTGCATGGTTCAAATAACAACGGCACAGAATTTTCCTTCGTGCATAATAAATATCACAAGGCACGGCATGATCCTTCGTGCATAATCAATAAAACAAGGCACGACATTACCCTTCGTACATAATCAATAAAGCAAGGCACGACATTACCCTTCGTGCATAATCAATAAACAAGGCACGACATGATCCTTCGTGCATAATCAATAAACAAGTAACGGTATCACCCTTCGTGCATTATCACTCTTCCTCACCCAAATAACAATCACAGTTAAGGGCAAAAGAATGGAACAATTAACATGAACCGTCCCGGCAAGGGACACAATAATCATCACAGTAAAGTCCCGGCAAGGAAAACAATAATCAACTTCACAATAAAGTCCCGGCAAGGAAAAACAATAATCAACTTCACAACCTGGCAAGGGTTCAAGATTATATCTTAAACACATCCCACAATATATGTCAACAAATGACTCATGGTCATGCAAGACACCAGTATATGGATGCTCGTCACCACAGCTCATACACCGCACTCGATCACATAGCAATTAGCACATTAATCCTATTCCCTCAAGCTAGGATAGATCAAACACTTACCTCGACGGCTTATAGTCCACTCAATCCTCAAGCAATACTTTTCCTTTTGAATTTGGATCCAAATCAATCGTATCTATACACAATTTATTTAATATCATCAATTTTACTCAACAAACCAACCCAATTGCTTAATTAAAGTATTTTTAATATGCTGTCCAAAAATTATAAAATTGACCCCGGGTCCGCTTGGTAAAAAAGTTCCGAAAATAATAACATTGGATTCCTCGTCTCGCCACAAGTCCGTACATATAAAGAACACCAATATTGGAGTCTGTTTGACCCCTCAAATCGACCCCTAAAGATCTCATAATTCCAGGACCCAAAATCCTATTTTTCTGCTATTTTCTTGAATTAAAGACTGATATTGTGGTTTATAATCACCCATAAATGAGTTTTCATAATAAAATCACTTACCTCTGTGATACCCACTGATTTTCTCTTTTAAAGATCGCCTCGGAACCTTCTTCCCGTTCAAAACTTGGAAAAGAACTCGAAATGCTCATTATAGGTATACTTTTCACGAGTTTTACTGCTCCCAATGGATTCCTTGTGAAATTATAATGAATTTAGGCTTTTGAATCACCCCATTTGTGTCACGACCCGGATTTTTCCCCAACATCGGGATCGTGATGGCGCCTACTCGTGGTAGCTAGGCAAGCCACTGTATTCATACTATCCTGTTTTTAACACAAATTTTAATTTAATAAATGCGGAATAACAAATCACAAGGTGCAAATCATATTGAAATCCTCTACCCAAGACGTGGAGTCACCAACTCACGAACTACTATGGAATACTACACATAAAAGTCTGAAAGAAATATAACATAATTCTGTTTGTCTCGGAACAAAGAGACTCACAACAAATAGTATAAGTAAATAGAAGAGACGCCGGGCCTGCGGACGCCTGCAAGCTACCTCAGTCTGGGAATGCTCAACTCCCACGAGTACTCTACTGCTACTGCTGCTCCTTCTCAAAACCTGGACCTGTGCAAAAATGCACAGAAGTGTAGTATCAGCACAATCCGACCCCATGTGCTGGTAAGTGCCTGGCCTATCCCGGCGAAGTAGTGACAAGCCTAGGACCAGACACCCACATAAACCTGTGCAATTCAATATATATGTATACCACGGAATAACAAGAAATAACCAGGTAATAACACAATAAGGAATATCTCAAAGAATTCAACAATTAACAACAGTTAATAAATTCACAAGGAAAAATAAAGTATAATGTAAACACAAGTAATATCAATTCAAGAAATAGCAAGCAGTTGCACGGCATCACCCTTCGTGCTTTTACTCTCATCCTCACCAAATAAACAAATAAAGTGCACGGCATCACCCTTCGTGCTTTTACTCTCATCCTCACCAAATAAACAAATAAAGTACACGGCATCACCCTTCGTGCTTTTACTCTCATCCTCACATCCATAGTACGGCATGATCCTTCGTACATGGTTCAATAACGGGGCACGGCATGATCCTTCGTGCATAATCAATAAATAAACATGGCACGGCATTAACCTTCGTGCATAAATAAATAAACATGGCACGGCATTAACCTTCGTGCATAAATAAATAAAGATGGCACGGCATCACCCTTCGTGCATTATCACTCTTCCTCACCCAAATAACAATCACAGTTAAGGGCAAAGAAAGAAACAGTAATTCATAAACCGTCCCATCAAGGGCAATCAATAATTATCTTCACAACAAGTCCCAACAAGGGAAAACAATAACAATTCACCTGTAATATATGTCAAAATAATCATTTTTCAACGACTCACGATCATACTAGACGCCAGTGTATGGATGCTCGTCACCACAGTCCATACACCGCACTCGATCACATAACACATAACACATAATCCTATTCCCTCAAGCTAGGATAGAACAAACACTTACCTCGAATGCTTATGAACAATTCAATCCGTGGAAATGTCTTTTTCTTTCAACTTTGGCTCCAATCCAATCGTATCTATACACAATTGATTTAATATCATCAATACTACTCAACAAACTAGTTCTTAAGACCAAATACAACTTTTACAACATTCTGCCCGGAATAGTGAATTTCAACCCCGGGCCCACATGGTCGGAACTCGGGGTTAGGACCAAAATCCGGTTACCCATCCCCCACGAGTTCATGTATATGATTTGTTTCAAAATCGGACCTCAATTCGAGGTCCAATTTCCCAATTTATGAAAAACCCTATTTTCTAACAAAAACAAGAATTCTACCATGAAAATCCTTTGATTTCTAATGAAAAACATGTTTAAAGATGTTAGGAATTGAAAGAATTAAGTAAAAACTGACTTACAATTGTTTTGATGAAGAAGAAATCCTTGAAGAATCGCAAATGGGTGTTTTGGTTTTGTAAAAAGTGAAGAAATGACTGAAATTCGTGTTTTTCAGGTCTCTGTGTTCGCATTTGCGAACATGGGTTCGCAATTGCGAACCCCGACCAATTTCTGGAGTTTGAAAAATAAGCTAAGGTTGGGAAGTTCGCATTTGCGAACATTTGTTCGCATTTGCGAACACTGGCAGACAAAAGGGATGTTCGCATTTGCGAACTAATGTTCGCATTTGCGAACACATGCTCTATAAGGCAGTGTTCGCATTTGCGAACAATGGTTCGCATTTGCGAACCAAGGCAGTATGGGGTATGTTCGCATTTGCGAACATTTGTTCGCATTTGCGAACATAGGCAGGCACTGTGTACCTTCGCAAATGCGAACAATTGTTCGCATTTGCGAACAAGGCTGGGTCAAAGGGCTTCGCATTTGCGATAAAGGTTCGCATTTGCGAGCCTTGCCTTACACTGTCCCCTTCGCAATTGCGAGAAATACTTCGCAATTGCGAAGCCAACAGCTGGGTGAAAAACCAGCAGTTCAAAAATTCAG
Organism: Nicotiana noctiflora; assembly: GCA_032618575.1. Lineage (NCBI taxonomy): Eukaryota > Viridiplantae > Streptophyta > Magnoliopsida > Solanales > Solanaceae > Nicotiana > Nicotiana noctiflora. The sequence goes on from JASVEL010003908.1 coordinate 83,126, forward strand.
AATTTCATCCAACGGCCTATCAAATCTTTACCCGAGCCCCCGGGCTCCAAACCAAACATGTACATAACCTCAAAAACACATTATGAACTTGTTCGTGCGATCACATCGCCAATACCACTTCGTTTTATTCAAATCAAGCCTCAAATTCATGATTTTCATACCTTTGGTTTTCAAAACTTTCAAACTTGGGACTCAAGGTCCAAAACATCTCAAATGACATCCAAATGTCCCCAAACTTTACAGAAATCACATAAATAATATTTAAGACTTGTACCGGGCGTCGGAACTAGAATACGAGCCCGATACCAAGGTCAATTAATTCATTTCCTTTAACAATTACATCAAAAACAATTTCACATAAAAATTCATAACTTGGGCTCTAGGCCTCGAATTCGACTCCGGACGCATGTCCAAGTCCCATATTTTCCTACGGACCTCTCGGGACCATCCAATCTCGGGTCCGGATCCGTTTACCAAAAATGTTGATCGAAGTCAACCATATCAATATTAATATCATTTTTATCCAAATTTCTCATAGAATTCATATTTTCTATCACAAAATCTTTCCGGCTACATGCTCGGATCATGCACGTAAATCGAGGCAACATAGAATGAGGTTTTTAAGGCCTCAGAAGCTCGAAATGATTAATTAAATAAGTGATGACCTTTGGGTCGTCACAATCTCCACCTCTAAGATAGTCATTTGTCCTCGAACGGACATAAGAAGGAAGTACCCGAGTCAAGAAAAAGATGGGGATAACGGCTCCGCATATCGGACTCGGACTCCTAGGTCGATGCCTCCGCAGGCGGACCTCTCTACTGAACACGAGTAGAAGGGAAATTCTTCAACCTCAACTGATGAACTTGCCGGTCTAGAATAGCTACCGGCTCCTCCTCGTAAGATATATCCTTGTCCAATCGGATAGTACTGAAGTCTAACACATGCATAGGATCGCCGTGGTATCTCCGAAGCATAGATACATGAAAAACCGGATGCACGACTGATAAGTTAGGTGGCAGTGCAAGTCTATAAGCCATCTCTCCCACTCAGTCTAGAATCTCAAATGGACCAATATACCTAGGGCTGAGCTTGACCTTCTTCCCGAACCTCATCACGCCCTTCATAGGCGACACTCGGAGCAATACTCGTTCACCAACCATGAAATCTACATCTCGAACCTTACGATCCGCATAAGTCTTTTGCCTAGACCTGAGCTGAACGCAATCTCTCCTGAATAGTCTTGACCTTATCTAAGGCCTCCTGAACTAAGTCCGTACCCAACAACCGAGCCTCTCCCGGTTCAAACCATCCAACTGGTGATCGACATCGCCTACCATACAACGCCTCATACGGAGCCATCCGGATGCTAGATTGGTAACTGTTATTGTAGGCGAACTCTGCTAATGGTAGAAACTGGTCCCACGAGCCTCCGAAATCAATAACACAGGCTCGAAGCATGTCCTCTAGAATCTGAATAGTCCTCTTGGACTGGCCATCCGTCTGAGGATGAAATGCTGTACTCAACTGAACCTGGGTGCCTAACTCCTGCTGGACCGCTCTCCAGAACCGCGAGGTAAACTGCGTACCCCGATCAGAGATAATAGATACTGGCACCCCATGGAGACGAACAATCTCCCTAATGTAAACCTCCGCTAAGCTCTCCGACGAGTAGGAGACGGATACTGGAATAAAGTGTGCTGACTTGGTCAGCCTATCCACAATGACCCAAATAGCATCAAATTTCCTCCGAGTCAAAGGAAGTCCAGTAACGAAGTCCATAGTGATCCGCTCCCATTTCCACTCGGGAATTTCAATCCTCCGGAATACACCACCAGGTCTCTGGTGCTCATATTTCACCTGCTGACAATTTAGACACCGAGCGACATACGCAACGATATCTTTCTTCATTCTGCGCCACCAATAGTGCTGCCGTAAGTCCTGGTACATCTTCGCGGCGCCTGGGTGAATAGAATACCGCGAACTGTGGGCCTCTGCTAAAATCAACTCTCAAATCCCTTCAACATTGGGTACACAAACTCGACCCTGCAATTTCAATGCCCCATCATCATCTAGATTTACCTGTGTGGCACCTCCCCGTTGTACTGTATCTCTCAACTCACGCAAATGAGGATCATCCAATTGCCTCTCACGGATACGCTCTAATAAAGAAGAACGAGCGACCGTGCAAGCTAATACCCTGCTAGGCTCAAAAATGTCTAATCTCACGAACCGGTTGGCTAAGGCCTGGACATCTAGAGCTAATGGTCTCTGATTGACCGGAATATATGCAAGACTACCCATGCTGGCATACTTTCTACTCAATGCATCGGCCACCACATTGGCCTTACCTGGGTGATATAATATAGTAACATCATAGTCTTTTAGCAACTCTAACCATCTCCGCTGTCGTAGATTCAACTCCTTCTGTTTGAACAAGTACCGTAGGCTTTTGTGATCGGTGTACACCTCACATGTCACACCATATAGATAATGCCTCCAGATCTTTAAGGCATGAACCACTGCTGCTAACTCAAGATCATGAACTGGATAATTCTTCTCATGTATCTTTAATTGCCTCGAAGCATAAGCGATAACCTTACCATCCTGCATCAATACCGCTCCAAGCCCTGTACGAGATGCGTCACAATAAACTCTATAAGGCCCTGTACCTGTAGGTAGTACCAACACTGGTGCGGTGGTCAAGGCTGTCTTGAGCTTCTGAAAGCTCGCCTCACACTCCTCCGACCACCGAAACTGAACACCCTTCTGGGTCAACCTGGTCATCGGGGCTGCAATAGAAGAAAACCCCTCTACAAAACGACGGTAGTAACCTGCTAATCCCAAGAAACTCCGGATCTCAGTCACTGAAGCTGGTCGAGGCCAATTCTGGACTGCCTCAATCTTCTTTGGGTCTACCCGAATACCTTCCACCGATACAATGTGACCCAGAAATGCTACCGAACTCAGCTAGAACTCACATTTAGAAAATTTGGCATATAGCTGGTTATCTTTCAGAGTCTGAAGAACCACTCTGAGGTGCTGCTCGTGCTCTTCCTGGCTGCGGGAGTACACCAGGATGTCATCTATGAAAACTATCACGAACAGATCTAAGTAAGGCCTAAATACCCGATTCATCAACTCCATGAATGCTGCTGGGGCATTAGTCAACCCGAAGGACATGACCAAGAACTCATAATGCCCATATCTAGAGCGAAAGGCTCTGTCTTAGGAATGTCAGCCGCCCTGATCTTCAGCTGATGGTAGCCTGACCTCAAGTCTATCTTAGAAAATACCCTCGCTCCCTGGAGTTGGTCAAACAAATCATCAATCCTCGGCAGTGGATATTTATTTTTGATAGTCACCTTGTTTAACTGCCGGTAATCAATACACATCCGCATCGAGCCATCCTTCTTCTTTACAAATAATATAGGTGCTCCCCGGGGGGAAACACTGGGCCTGATAAAACCCTTCTCAAGAAGGTCCTGCAACTGATCTTTCAACTCCTTTAACTCCGGCGGGGCCATACGATAGGGTGGAATAGAGATGGGCTGAGTACCCGGTGCCAAATCAATACAGAAATCAATATCCCTGTCGGGTGGCATGCCCGGCAGGTCTGAAGGAAAAACCTCAGGAAACTCCCGTGCAATAGGGACTGACTCAATGGAAGGAACCTCTGCGCCGGAATCACGAACATAAGCCAGATAAGCTAGACACCCCTTCTCGACCATGCGTCGAGCCTTAACATAGGAAATAACAGTGCGAACGGAGTGGCTTGAGGTACATTTCCACTCTAGTCGGGGTGATTCTGGCAAGGCTAAGGTCACCGTCTTAGCATGGCAATCAAGAATAGCATGGTATGGGACAACCAGTCCATCCCCAATATGACATCAAAATCTACCATATCCAAAAGCAATAGATCAACATGGGTCTCAAGACCCCCAAATATAACTACGCACGAACGATGCATCCGATCGACTACAATGGAGTCGCCCACTGGTGTAGCCACAAAAACTGGAATATCCAGAGCATAGCTGGGCACGACCAAATATGGTGCGAAGTAGGAAGACACATAGGAATATGTAGATCCAGGGTCAAATAATACCGAAGCACCTCTCGCCACACACAAGAATAGTACTCGTAATCACGGCATCCGATGCCTCTGCCTCCGGCTCGGCCGGTAAAGCATAGAATCGGTGATCTGCCCTCCCCTCCGAGTTGCGTCTCTAGGACGACCATCAACCGGCTAACCTCTACCTCTCGCCGGACGGTCTCCACCTCTACGGTCTCGACCTCTCGCCTCTATAATCTCTACCCCCGCCTCTAGCCGGCCGGGCAGGCCGAGGGTCGGCTGGGGCCTCGAATCATAGGACGAGGACCTCGGTGCTGAGAGTTGCCCGCCGCAGAGGGCAATTCTCGATAAAATGACCTCGGGTCACCACAACCGTAGCAATTCTTGGACCGATAGGATGCTGGCCCTGACGACTCGAATGGCCTCCACGAACACTCTGAAGAGGCTGAGCATTAATAGGAGACTGGTCTGAATAATGCCCCCGAAAACCACGATCACCCGATCCACCCTGTGAAGCCTGAAGGGCGGAATGAAAAGGCCTGGAGGACTGGCCTCTATCAAAGGATTCTCTGCTACCAGAGGAAGAAGCACCAAACCTACCCGAATGACGAGGCCTCTTATCCGAAGAATAACCGCCTCCTCTAGCGAGAGCCATCTCAACTCTGCGTGCTGCATTGGCTGCCTCCTGAAATGATATGTCACTCACCACGCCCATAGCCATCTGGAGTCTAATCGGCTGATTAAGCCAATCTATAAATCTGCGGACCCTCTCCCGCTCCGTGGGAAGTATCACCACTGCATGACGAGCCAAGTCGATAAATCTCATCTCATACTGTGTAACTGTCATAGTGCCCTGATGGAGGCGCTCGAACTGCCTCCGAAGTACATCCCGCTGAGTAGCAAGGAGAAACTTCTCCATAAATAGTTCCGCAAATTGGTCCCATGATAAAGTTGGGGACCCTGCTGGTCGAGTCGGGCAATAATCTCTCCACCAAGTCTTGGCGGATCCTGCAAGTCTGAAGGTACAGAAGTCAACTCCGTTTGTCTCCACGATCCCCATAGTTTTGAGAATCTCATGGCAACTGAATAAAAAGTCCTGAGGATCCTCTGATGCGGCTCCACTGAATGTAGTGGTAAATAGCTTGGAGAACCGATCAAGCCTCCATAACGAATCAGAAGTCATGGCCGCTCCATCACCGGCATGAGCCGTGGTACTTGACTGAGTGGCCACAGCTGGCTGAACTACTGGTGCCTGAGGCTGAGGAGCTACTGGCTCCGGAGTATGAGCAATAGGAGTCTGGGCCCCTCCTCCAGCCTGAGAAGTGGCTGGGGCAACTGATAATAAACCCGCTCTGGCAATGTTGTCCATGAATCCCGCTATTCTGACCAAGGCATCCCGGAGATCCGGGGTAAATAAAGCCTCTCCTGGGACCTGAGCTGGGCCCACTGGAGCTGCTGGAACCGGAACCTCCTCGTCAATCTCAATATGAGGCTCCACCTCTGGGGTAGCTGCCTGGGGCTGAGTTCTACCCCTACCACGGCCTCTGATACGGCCTTGGCCCCTGCCCCTCACGGGAGCTGCCTGGGGCTCGGGCTGCTGGTCGGCGGACGAAGAAGCGCGTGTCCTCACCATATGCGAAAGGACAGAATAGAAATTCAATGAGTAATTGAGGAACAAGTCGCACGACAAGAAAGAATAAATAAGAGACTCTTTCCTAACTCAATAGACTCTGGAGGACAAGTACAGACGTCTCCGTACCTACCTCTCAAACTCTACTAAGCTTGTTCGTAAGTGGTGAGACCTATGTAACCTAGGGCTCTGATACCAACTTGTCACGACCCGGATTTTTCCCCAACATCGGGATCGTGATGGCGCCTACTCGTGGTAGCTAGGCAAGCCATTGTAACACAATTTTAATTAAATAAAATGCGGAATACTTTATCGAAATGGAAATAATAAATCACAAGGTGAAAATCATACTGAAATCCTCTACCCAAGACGTGGAGTCACCAACTCACGAACTACTATGGAATACTACACATAAAAGTCTGAAGGAAAGATAACATAATTCTGTTTGTCTCGGAACAAAGAGACTACAGTTAATAACACAAATAAAGAGAGAGACGCCGGGCCTGCGGACGTCTGCAACCTACCTCGGTCTCAAATATGATCAACTCCCACGCAATCGATTTACTGCTGCTACTGCTCCTGATCGTAACCTGGACCTGTGCAAAAACGCACAGAAGTGTAGCATCAGCACAACCGACCCCATGTGCTGGTAAGTGCCTGGCCTATCCTAGCGAAGTAGTGACAAGCCTAGGACCAGACACTCACATAAACCTGTGCAATTCAATATATATGTATACCACAGAATAACAAGAAATAACCAGGTAATAACACAACAAGGAATAGCTCAAAGAATTCAACAATTAACAACAGTTAATAAATTCACAAGGAAAAACAAAGTATAATGTAAACACAAGTAATATCAATTCAAGAAATAGCAAGCAGTTGCACGGCATCACCCTTCGTGCTTTTACTCTCATCCTCACCAAATAAACAAATAAAGTGCACGGCATCACCCTTCGTGCTTTTACTCTCATCCTCACCAAATAAACAAATAAAGTACACGGCATCACCCTTCGTGCTTTTACTCTCATCCTCACATCCATAGTACGGCATGATCCTTCGTACATGGTTGAATAACAAGGGCACGGCATGATCCTTCGTGCATAATCAATAAATAAACATGGCACGGCATTAACCTTCGTGCATAAATAAATAAACATGGCACGACATTAACCTTCGTGCATAAATAAATAAACATGGCACGGCATCACCCTTCGTGCATTATCACTCTTCCTCACCCAAATAACAATCACGGTTAAGGGCAAAGAAAGAAACAGTAATTCATAAACCGTCCCATCAAGGGCAATCAATAATTATCTTCACAACAAGTCCCAACAAGGGAAAACAATAACAATTCATTCTGTAATATATCTCAAAATAATCATTTTTCAACGACTCACGGTCATACTAGACGCCAGTGTATGGATGCTCGTCACCACAGCCCATACACCGCACTCGATCACATAACACATAACACATAATACTATTCCCTCAAGCTAGGATAGAACAAACACTTACCTCGAATGCTTATGAACAATTCAATCCGTGGAAATGTCTTTTTCTTTCAACTTTGGCTCCAATCCAATCGTATCTATACACAATTGATTTAATATCATCAATACTACTCAACAAACTAGTTCTTAAGACCAAATACAACTTTTACAACATTTTGCCCGGAATAGTGAATTTCAACCCCGGGCCCACATGGTCGGAACTCGGGGTTAGGACCAAAATCCGGTTACCCATCTCCCCACGAGTTCATGTATATGATTTGTTTCAAAATCGGACCTCAATTCGAGGTCCAATTTCCCAATTTATGAAAAACCCTATTTTCTAACAAAAACAAGAATTCTACCATGAAAAACCTTTGATTTCTAATGAAAAACATGTTTAAAGATGTTAGGAATTGAAAGAATTAAGTAAAAACCGACTTACAATTGTTTTGATGAAGAAGAAATCCTTGAAGAATCGCAAATGGGTGTTTTGGTTTTGTAAAAAGTGAAGAAATGATTGAAATTCGTGTTTTTCAGGTCTCCTGTGTTCGCATTTGCGAACATGGGTTCGCAATTGCGAACCCCGACCAATTTCTGGAGTTTGAAAAATAAGCTAAGGTCGGGAAGTTCGCATTTGCGAACATTTGTTCGCATTTGCGATCACTGGCAGACAAAGGGGTGTTCGCATTTGCGAACTAATGTTCGCATTTGCGAACACATGCTGTATAAGGCAGTGTTCGCATTTGCGAACCAAGGCAGTATGGGGTATGTTCGCATTTGCGAACATTTGTTCGCATTTGCGAACATAGGCAGGCACTGGGGACCTTCGCAAATGCGAACAATTGTTCGCATTTGCGAACAAGGCTGGGTCAAAGGGGGCTTCGCATTTGCGATAAAGGTTCGCATTTGCGAGCCTTGCCTTACATTGTCCCCTTCGCAATTGCGAGAAATTCTTCGCAATTGCGAAGCCAACAACTGGGTGAAAAACCAGCAGTTCAAAAATTCAGAATTTCATCCAACGGCCTATCAAATCTTTACCCGAGCCCCCGGGCTCCAAACCAAACATGTACATAACCTCAAAAACACATTATGAACTTGTTCGTGCGATCACATAGCCAATACCACTTCGTTTTATTCAAATCAAGCCTCAAATTCATGATTTTCATACCTTTGGTTTTCAAAACTTTCAAACTTGGGACTCAAGGTCCAAAACATCTCAAATGACATCCAAATGTCCCCAAACTTTACAAAAATCACATAAATAATATTTAAGACTTGTACCGGGCGTCGGAACCAGAATACGAGCCCGATACCAAGGTCAATTAATTCATTTCCTTTAACAATTACATCAAAAACAATTTCACATAAAAATTCATAACTTGGGCTCTAGGCCTCAGAATTCGACTCCGGACGCATGTCCAAGTCCCATATTTTCCTACGGACCTCTCGGGACCATCCAATCTCGGGTTCGGATCCGTTTACCAAAAATATTGACCGAAGTCAACCATATCAATATTAATATCATTTTTATCCAAATTTCTCATAGAATTCATATTTTCTATCACAAAATCTTTCCGGCTACATGCTCGGATCGTGCACGTAAATCGAGGCAACATAGAATGAGGTTTTTAAGGCCTCAGAAGCTCGCGAAATGATTAATTAAATAAGTGATGACCCTTTGGGTCGTCACAATTTGACCTTATAATGAAGGAGATATGTAGGTTTTACGATTTGCAAATAGTGCAGGGTTTTTAATACACCGTCATGAGCAATTTCATCATTAGCCTGAAAATCTAGGCAACCTTAGTTAAATGGCCGTAAAATCCTCATATGATGTCCAAATTCGATGATTCTTTTTGCTACGGGTCCGTAATTACGATACGGATCTAATGCTTCATTCAAAATAGTAATTGAAGCTCATTTATTTAATATGATATCATTTATGCTTGAAGAAACGATGTCGAAGCATAAGAAAACGAGCATAATGCAACCCAAACATATCCGAAACACGTCAAACGATATCCATTTTCGACCAAACTTTATATGAAGTCCTTAAATAATATATAAAACTTGTACTGGGTGTCAAAACAAAAATACGAGCCCGATACCATGGTCTTTTAATCAATTTTCCTTTCCATTTTCATTAATAATTTTAGAAAAACAATTTCACAGAAAAATTCATATCTTGGGATCTAGGCCTCGGAATTCAACTCCGGACACTTGCCCGAGTCCCATATTTTCCTACGGACCTTCTGGGACCGTCCGATCTTGGGTCCGGGTCCATTTACCAAAAATATTGACCGAAGTCAACTATATCAATATTAATATCAAATTTCTTCAAATTTTCCATAGAATTCACATATTATAAAACAAAAATTTTCTGGCTACGTGCTCGGACTATGCACGTAAATTGAGGTAATATAAAATAAGGTTTTCAAGGCTTCAGAAGCATGGCACATATGCGAAAAATAGGTGATGAACCTTTGGGTCGTCACACAAGCTTCCATCCATTACCGCACTAGTATTTTTCAAAAATTGGAAAGAGACCTAAAGTGAAATTTAATCATGTTCTTAAACTAGAAGATGATTTCTGGAAACTAAAATCACGCATTAACTGGCTTAGTAATGGAGATGCTAATACTAAATTTTTCCATCTTAGCACTCTTAATCGTACAAGACAAAATAGAAATGTTGCTCTACAAGATCAAAGAGGAAATTGGATTACTAGGCCAATTGATATTCCAACACATATATCCTCTTATTATCAGAAGCTTTTTACAACTCAGCGTACTCATTCAATCTCTAGTATAAACTTACTACCTACTCAAATTTTAAGTAATTCTGATCAAGCCTTCTTAATGAAACCTTTAGAAAAAATAGAGGTCCTTAATGCTATTAAATCTTTTAAACTATTGAAGGCTCCTGGTGCGGATGGACTACATCCTTTGTTTTATCAAAATTATTGGGAATTAATTGGGAATTCAGTTTCTAAGTTTTTGTGATAAGGTTTTTACTGATTATGAAATTGACCCACAGATAAATTCTACTTTTATCTGCCTTATTCCTAAAAATGAGAAGGCTGCCATAATTAATCATTACATGCCTATTAGTCTTTGTAATTCAATTTACAAAATTATCACAAAAATCTTAGTGAATAGATTAAAACCTATTTTAAATCATATTATTCAGCCCACCCAATCTAGTTTTCAATAAAATAAAAGAGCAGCTGATAATGCTATAAGAGTTCAGGAAATAATTAGTAATTTTACAAAAAGTAAGGGTAATAAATTAAGTATGCTTTTAAAAATTGATCTTGAAAAGGCCTTTGATAAATTAGAATGGTCTTTTATTCGTAATACTCTTACTAGCTTGAGTTTTCCTCCTCCAATTATTAAATTAATCATGTGTTGTATTAGTACAACTACAACTTCAATTCTTATCAATGGTAGTCCCACAGACAATTTTCAACCTACACGTGGCATAAGACATGGTGATCCTTTATCTCCTTATTTATGTATTATATGTTTTGAAATGCTTTCACGACATATAAATAATGCAGTTGACTACAAATTGTGGAAACATCTTTCACTGATAAAAAATGGACCTTATCTATCACATTTGTTTTTTGCTGATGGCATTACTCTCACTGCAGAAATTACGCCTACTACTTGTCAAACTATGATTACTATCATGGATGATTTTACTATTAAATCAGGACAATCTATTAATTATGATAAATAAAAAATTTATTTCTCAAGGAATTGCCTTATTAATACTAAAAATGTAGTTTCTCAGATTTTCAAAATGAAAGAAGGTCTTACTTTTGGGAAATATTTGGGATTCCCTATTTTTTCAAAAAAACCTACAACATCAGATTTTCAATTTCTTCTAGATAATTTTAAAACAAAATTAGCTGGATGGAAAGCTAATTTTCTTACTAAGGCTGGAAGGCTTACTTTAATAAAATCAACTCTAAATCAACTTCCTAACCACTTGATGTAATACATTAAAATTCCTAAATATATTATTAATATTCTTAATTGTGACGACCCAAAGGGCCATCACTTATTTTTCTCATCCGTTTCGCACTTTCAAGGCCTTGAAAACCTCATTTTATATTGCCTCGATTTACGTGTGTAGTCCGGGCACGTAGCCAGAAAATTTTTATGTTAGAATATGTTAATTCTATGGAAACTTTGAAGAAATTTTATATTAATATTGATATAGTTGACTTCAGTCAACATTTTTGGTAAATGGTCCCGGACCCAATATCGGACGGTCCCGGAAGGTCCGTAGGATAATATGGGACTTAGGCATGCGTCGGAGTCGAATTTTGAGGCCTAGAGCCCAAGATATGATTTTTTGTTAAATTGTTTTGCTGAAATATTAAGGAAAATAGAAATGAACATTGATTAAAAGACCATGGTAACAGGCTCGTATTTTGGTTTTGACGCCCGGTACAAGTCTTATATATTATTTAAGTACTTCCTGCAAAGTTTGACGGCATTTGAACGTCGTTTGATGTGTTTTGAACCATGAGTTCCAAATTTGAAAGTTTATGAAGTTTAAAAGAAGAAATCATGAATTTGAGGCTTAATTCTATGAAAACGATGTTATATTGGCGATTTAATCGCGTGAGCAAGTTCGTGGTATGTTTTTGAGGTTGTGTGCATGTTTGGTTTGGAGCCCGAGGGCTCGGGTAAAGATTTGATAGGCCGTTAGAGCATATTTTGAGAAAATAACACAACTGGTATTTTTTTCCCCAGCTGATATCTTCGCAATTGCGAAGAAATGCTCGCAATTGCGAGAAATCCCAAGAACAACTGAGGTTAATGCGAACAAAAGGTCGCAAAAGAGAAGTGGCCCAGGATTAGGCTTAATTCGCAAATGCGAATAAGGCTTCGTAAATGCGAAGCAGCACAGAAAATGGTTACGTTCGCAAATGCGAACATAAATCTCGCAAATGCGAGTTGGCCAGAATTGGCCTGTGTTCGTAAATGCGAACCATTCCCTCGCAAATGTGACGTCAACGGTCAGGACCTACTATGTTCGCAATTGCGAACATAGGTTCGCAATTCCCATATCCGCAGCTGTGCAATCTGATACTTAAACGATTTTTAAATCCTTTTTCACCATTCTTTCAAAACCCAAAACACCACACACTATTTTCCAAGAGCAATATCACTCCAAATCACTTGTAAGTCAATTTTTACTCAACTCTTTCAATTCCTAACATCATTAAACATGTTTTCCATGAGAAATCAAGGTTTTTATGGTTGAAACTATTGTTTTTGGGTAGAACCTAGGTTTTTCATAAATTGGGGAATTGGACCTCAATTTGAGGTCCGATTTCGATACAAATCATATAATTGAACTCGCGAGGGAATGGGTAACCGGATTTTTGTACGAACCCTGAGTTTCGACCACGTGGGATCGGGGGCGTTTTGGGAAATTTTGGGTAAAACTTTGGGAAAACCATTTTTATGCATCCAAACCAATTCATATAGTATTTATTAAAGTAATTGAACCAATTGTGATTAGATTCGAGCGAGTTGAAGGTTGAATTTTGAGGTAAAGCGATAGTTGAAGGTTAATTGGACTTCAAGGCTTTGAGGTAAGTGTTTGATCTATCGTATCTTGAGGGAATAGGATTGAATGTGCTAATTGCTATGTGATCGAGTGAAGTGTATAGGCTGTGGTGATGAGCATCTATACACTGGCGTCTAGCATGACCGTGAGTCGTTTGTTGACATATGTTGTGAGATAATGTGGGATGTTCTTAAGTTATGTCCTTGAGCCCTTGCCGGGTTGTGATTTTCCATTGCCGGGACTTTATTGTGTTGTTGTTGTTGTGCCTTTGCCAGGATATTGTTATGATTCTTGTTTCCCTTGCCGGGACGGTTCATAGTACTTGTTTCATTCTTTTGCCCTTGACTGTGATTGTTATTTGGGTGAGGAAGAGTGATAATGCACGAAGGGTGATGCCGTGCCATTTTACTTATGTTCACACGAAGGATCATTTCGTGCCTTGTTTTACTGTTTATCGCACGAAGGAACATGCCGTGCCATTGTTGCCTTATTTTACTGTTTATGCACGAAGGGACATTACGTGCCGTTGTTACACGAAGGATGATGCCGTGCCATGGATGTGAGAATGAGAGTAAAAGCACGAAGGGTGATGCCATGCACTTTTATTTGCTTATTTGGTGAGGATGAGAGTAAAAGCACGAAGGGTGATGCCGTGCACTTTTATTTTATTATTTGGTGTGGATGAGAGTAAAAGCACGAAGGGTGATGCCGTGCAACCATTTAAAATTCTTGTTTTGTGATAACGGTTTTACTACACTCTGATTTTCCTTAATGATTTATTATGTGTTGCTGATTGTGTTCCCCCAGCATGTTACCTCCCTTGTTAGTTGTGTTACTCGATATTTCTGTTATTTTGTGGTATATACATATATAGAACTGCACAGGTTTATGTGAGTGTCTGTTCCTAGGCTTGTCACTACTTCGCCGGGATAGGCCAGGCACTTACCAACACATAGGGTCGGATTGTGCTGATACTACACTTCTGTGCGTTTTTGCATAGGTCCAGGTTTTGAGTAGGAGCAGCTGCAGTAGTGTACTAGCAGTATTATCGTACTTCTGAGACCGAGGTAACTTGCAGGCATTCGCAGGCCCGGCGTCTCCTCTATTTACTTTAATTATTGTTGTGGTCTAATTGTTCCGAGACAGACGATTTTTATTAATTTTCTTTCAGACCATTATGTGTAGTTATTCCTTAGTAGTTCGTCAGTTTGTGACTTCACATCTTGGGTAGAGGATTTATGTTAGTTACTTTACACTATTATACATCTTTTATTCGAAAGACTTCCGTATTTAAAAATTTGAGTATTATTCTTGCTATTAAATATGAGAACAAAAATGATGGTATGAACAGGAAAATAGTGAGTAAATAGGCTTGCCTAGCTACCACGAGTAGGCACCATCATGATCCCGATGGTGGGGGAAATCCGGATCGTGACAAGTTAAGCTTAGTAGAGTTTGAGGGGTAGGTACGGAGACGTCTGTACTTGTCCTCCAGCGTCTATTGAGTTAGGAAAAAGTCTCTCATTTGTTCCTTCTTGTCATGCGATTTGTTCCTCATATACTGATTTAATTCTACTCTGTCCTTTTGCAGATGGTGAGGACACGCACTTCTTCATCCGCTGATCAGCACCCTGAGCCCCAAGCAGCTCCCGCAAGGGGTAGGGGCTGAGGCCGTGTCGGAGGCCGTGGTAGGGGAGGAGCTCAGCCCTAGGCAGCAGTTCCAGAGGTGGAGCCTCATGTTGAGATAGGTGAGGAGGTTCCAACCGCAACAGCTCCAGTGGGCCCCGCTCAGGTCCCAGGGGAGGTCTTAATTACCCTGGATCTTCAGGAGGCTCTGGTCAGAATAACAGGTTTTATGGATAGTGTTGCTAGAGCAGGCTTATTACCTGTTGCACCAGCCACTTATCAGGCTAGAGGAGGGGTCCAGACTCTTGTTGCACGTACTCCGAAGCCAGTAGCTCCCCAGCCTTAGGCACCAGTAGTTCAGCCAGCAGTGGCCACTCAGTCAGGCACTACAGCTCAGGCTGAAGATTGAGCGGCCATGACTTCTAATGCTTTATGAAGACTTGACCGATTCTATAAGCTTTTTACCACTATTTTCAGCGGTGCCACATCATAGAATCCCCAGGACTTCTTATTCAGTTGCCGTGAGATTCTCAAGACTATGGGAATAGTGGAATCCAATGGGGTTGATTTTCGCACATTCAGGCTTTCAGGATCCGCCAAGACTTGGTGGAGAGATTTCTGTTTGACTCGACCAGCAGGGTCCCCGGTTTTAACATGGGACCAGTTCGCGGAGTTATTTTTGGAGAAGTTTCTCCCTGTTGCCCAACGGGCGGCACTTCAGAGGCAGTTTGAGCGCCTTTAGTAGGGTTCTATGACTGTTGCCCAGTATGAGATAAGGTTTGTTGATCTGGCACGTCATGTGTTTGTGATACTCCCCACAGATAGGGAGAGGGTCCGCAGGTTTATAGATGGGCTAAATTAGCCGATTCGGCTTCAGATGGCTATGTGAGTTGGGAGTGACATATCTTTTTAGGAGGCGGCTAATGCAACTCATAGGGTTGAGATGGCTCTTGCTCGGGGAGGTGGTTATCCTTCAGACAAGAGGCCTCGTCATTCCGGCAGATTTAGTGGTACTTCATCTGGAGGGAGGGATTCTTATGATAGGGTCCAGTCTTCCTGGCCTTTTCAATTAGATTTCCAGGCTTTGCAGGGTGGTCCAGGTGATCGTGGGTTTCATAAGTAGTATTCAGATTAGCCTCCCATCAGTGCTCAGTCTCTTTAGAGTGTTCGTGGGGGCCATTCTGGTCATCAGGGACAAAAGTCCCAACAGCCAAAGTGTTGTTATGGTTGCGGTGACCCAGGTCATCTCGTTAGGTTTTGCCCTCGAGCAGCGGGCAACACTCAGCAGCAGGGTGCTCGCCCCATGATTTCGGACCTAGCTGACCCGCAGCCTGCCCAGCCAGCGAGAGGTGGGGGTAGAGATCGTAGAGGTGGAGGTCAAGACCGTAGAGGTAGAGACCGTCCTGCTAGAGATAGAGGTCAACCAATGGATGACCGTCCTAGAGACGTAGCTCATAGAGGAGGTGACGATCGCCGATTTTATGCTTTACAAGTCAGGCTAGAGGTAGAGGCATCAGATATTGTGATTACAGGTACCATTATGGTTTGTGATAGAGGTGCTTCAGTATTATTTGACCCGGGGTCTACATATTCATATGTGTCTTCCTACTTTGCACCATACCTGGCCGTGCCTAGCTATGCCCTGGACACTTCAGTTTATATTTCTACACCAGTGGGCGACTCTATGGTAGTCGACCGGGTGCATTGTTCGTACATGGTTATATTTGGGGGTCTTGAGACCCATGTTGATTTATTGCTATTAGACATGGTGGATTTTGATGTCATATTGGGGATGGATTGGTTGTCCCTGTATCATGCTATCCTAGATTGTCATGCTAAGACAGTGACCTTGGCCTTGCCAGAATCACCCCGACTAGAGTGTAGAGGGACCCCATGCCACTCTGTTCGCAATGTTATTTCATATGTTAAGGCTCGTCGCATGGTCGAGAAGGGGTGTCTAGATTATTTGGCATATGTTCGTGATTCTAGCGCAGAAATTCCTTCTATTGATTCAGTTCCTATTGTACAGGATTTTCCCAACGTCTTCCCTTCAGACCTGTCGGGCATGCCACCCGACAGGGATATTGATTTCTCTATTGATCTGGCACCGGGCGCTCAGCCCATTTCTATTCCACTATATTGTATGGCCTCGCCAGAGTTAAAAGAGTTAAAAGATCAGTTGCAAGACCTTCTAGAAAGGGGCTTTATGAGGTCAGTGTTTCTCTCTGGGGTGCACCAGTGTTATTTGTGAAGAAGGATGGCTCGATGCGGATGTGTATTGATTATCGGCAATTAAACAAAGTAACGATAAAGAATAAGTATCCACTACCGAGGATTGATAATATTTTTTTACCAGCTCCAACAAGCAAGGGTGTTCTCGAAGATAGAATTGAGGTCGGGCTACCATTAGCTGAAGATCAGGGCGGCTGACATTCCTAAGACAACTTTTTGCACTAGGTACGGGCACTATGAATTCTTGGTTATGTCTTTCGGGTTGACCAATGCTCCAGCAACATTTATGGAGTTGATGAATCGGGTGTTCAGGCCTTATCTAGATCTATTCGTGATAGTCTTTATAGATGATATCCTGGTATACTGTCGCAGCTAGGAAGAGCACGAGCAGCACCTCAAAGTGGTTCTTCAGACTCTGAAGGATAATTAGCTATATGCCAAGTTTTCAAAATGCGAGTTCTGGTTGAGTTCTGTTGCATTTCTGGGTCATATCGTGTCAGTAGAGGGTATTAGGGTGGACCCAAAGAAGATTGAGGCAGTCAAGAATTGGCCTCGACCAGCTTCAGTGACCGAGATCCGGAGTTTCTTGGGGTTAGCAGGCTACTGCCGTCGATTTGTAGAAGGGTTCTCTTCTATTGCAGCTCCGATAACCAGGTTGACCCAGAAGGGTGCCCAGTTCAAGTGGTCAGATGAGTGTGAGGCGAGCTTTCAAAAGCTCAAGACAACTTTGACTACGGCACTAGTGTTGATATTACCCACGGGTTCAGGGCCTTACACAATTTACTGTGATGCATCCCGTACTGGGCTTGGAGCGGTATTGATTCAGGATGGCAAGATTATTGCTTATGCTTCGAGACAGTTGAAAATCCATGAGAAGAATTATTCGATTCATAATCTTGAGCTGGCAGCAGTGGTCCATGCCTTAAAAATCTGGAGGTATTATCTATATGGTGTGGCGTGTGAGGTATACATGGATCACAAAAGTCTTCAATATTTATTCAAGCAAAAAGAGTCAAATGTGCGACAGAGGAGATGGTTAGAATTGCTGAAAGACTATGCTGTTACTATCTTATATCACCCAGGTATGGCCAATGTGGTGGCCGATGCATTGAGTAGGAAGTCTGCCAGCATGGGTAGTCTCGCTTATATTCTGGTCAGTCAGAGACCAGTTGCTCTAGATGTCCAGGCCTTAGCCAATCGGTTCGTGAGACTAGACATTTCGGAGCCTAGCAGGGTGTTAGCCTGCACGGTCGCTCGCTCTTCTCTATTAGAGCATATCCGTGAGAGGCAGTTTGATGATCCTCATTTGTGTGACATGAGGGATACTGTACAACGGGGAGGTGCCATGAAGGTAACACTATATGATGACGGAGTATTGAGATTGCAGGGGCGAGTTTGTGTTCCCAATGTTGAGGGGATTTGAGAGTTGATCTTAGCAGAGGCCCACAGTTCACGGTATTCTATTCACCCGGGCGCCGTGAAAATGTATCAAGACTTACGGCAGCACTATTGGTGGCGTAGGATGAAGAAGGACATCGTTGTGTATGTCACTTGGTATCTAAACTGTCAGCAGGTGAAATATGAGCACCAAAGGCCTGGTGGGGTATTCCAAAGAATTGAAATTCCCGAGTGGAAATGGGAGCGGATTACAATGGACTTCATTACTGGACTCCCTTTGACTCGGAGGAAATTTAATGCTATTTGGGTCATTGTTGATAGGCCGACCAAGTCAGCACACTTCATTCCAGTATCTGTCTCTTACTCATCGGAGAAGCTAGTAGATTTACATTAGGAAGATTGTTTGCCTTCATGGGGTGTCGGTGTCTATTATCTCAGATCGAGGTACGCAGTTTTCCTCGCATTTCTGGAGAGCGGTCCAGCAGGAGTTAGGCACCCAGGTTCAGTTGAGTACAAGTTTTCACCCTCAGACGGACCGTCAGTCCAAGAGGACTATTTAGATCCTAGAGGACATGCTCCGAGCCTGTGTCATTGATTTTGGAGGCTCGTGGGACCAGTTTCTGCCATTAACAGAGTTTGCCTACAATAACAGCTATCAATCTAGCATTCAGATGGCTCCATATGAGGCGTTGTATGGTAGGCGTTGTCATTCTCCAGTCGGATGGTTTAAGCCGGGAGAGGCTCGGTTGCTGGGTACAAACTTAGTTCAAGAGGCCTTAGACATGGTCAAGACTATCCAGGAGAGATTGCGTTTAGATTAGTCCAGATAGAAGACTTATGCGGATCGTAAGGTCCGAGATGTGGATTACATGGTTGGTGAGCGGGTATTGCTCCGGGTATTGCCTATGAAGGGCGTGATGAGGTTCGGAAAGAAGGGCAAGCTCAGCCCTAGGTATATTGGTCCATTTGAGATTCTGGACCAAGTGGGAGGGTGGCTTACAGACTAGCACTGCCACCTAGCTTATCTGCCATACATCTAGTTTTTCATGTATCTTTGCTTTGGAGGTACCACGGCAATCCTACACATGTGTTAGACTTCAGTATTGTTCAATTGGACAAGGATCTATCTTACGAGGAGGAGCCGATGGCCATTCTAGACCGGAAGGTTCGACAGTTGAGGTCAAAGAGTTTTCCTTCAGTGCACGTCCAGTGGAGAGGTCAGCCTCCTAAGGCATCGACCTGGGATTCCGAGTCTGATATGCGGAGCCGTTACCCATATTTGTTCCCTGACTCAGGTACTTCCTTCTCTTATCCATTCGAGGACGAATGATTGTTTTAGAGGTGGAGGATGTGAGGACCCAAAGGGTCATCACCTATTTTCCTCATCTGTTCTGCGCTTTCGAGGCCTTGAAAACCTCATTTTATATAGCCTCGATTTACGTGCCTGGACTACGCACGTAGACAGATAATTTTTGTGTTAGAATATGTGAATTCTATGGAAAATTTGAAGAAATTTGATATTAATATTAATATAGTTGACTTCGGTCAATATTTTTGGTAAACGGACCCGGACTCGAGATAGCACGGTCCCGGAAGGTCCGTATGAAAATATGGGAATGGGGCATGCGTCTGGAGTCAAATTCTGAGGCCTAGAGCCCAAGATATGAATTTTTCTGTTAAATTGTTTTGCTGAAAATATTAAGGAAAATAGAAATGAAAATTGATTAAAAGACCATGGTAACGGGCTCGTATTTTGGTACTGACGCCCGATACAAGTCTTATATATTATTTAAGTACTTCCTGCAAAGTTTGATGGCATTTGAACGTCATTTGATGTGTTTTGAATCATGAGTTCCAAATTTGAAAGTTTATAAAGTTTAAAAGAAGAAATCATGAATTTGAGGCTTAATAAAATGATGTTATATTGGCGATTTGATCGCGCGAGCAAGTTCTTGGTATGTTTTTGAGGTTGTTTGCATGTTTTGTTTGGAGCCTGAGGGCTCGGGTAAAGATTTGATAGGCCGTTAGAGCAGATTTTGACCAGCTGATATCTTCGCAATTGCGAAAAAATGCTCGCAATTGCGAAAAATCCCAAGAACAGCGATATTCGCAAATGCGAAAAAAAGGTCGTAAAAGCGAAGTGGCCCCGGATTAGGCCTAATTCGCAAATGCGAATAAGGCTTCGCAAATGCGAAGCAGCACAGAAAAGGGTTACGTTCTCAAATGCGAACATAAATCTCACAAATGTGAGTTGGCCAGAATTGGTCTGTGTTTGCAAATGTGAACCATTCCCTCGCAAATGCGACGTCCGCAGTCAGGACCTACTATGTTCGCAATTGCGAACATTGGTTCGCAATTCCTATATCCGCAGCTATGTAGTCTGATAATTAAACAATTTTTAAACCCTTTTTCACCATTCTTTCAAAACCCAAAACACCACACACGATTTTCCAAGAGCAATATCACCCCAAATCACTTGTAAGTCAATTTTTACTCAATTCTATCAATTCCTAACATCATTAAATATGGTTTCGATGAAAAATCAAAAGTTTTTATGGTTGAAATTGTTGTTTTTGGGTAGAACCTAGGTTTTCATATATTAGGGAATTGAAGCTCGATTTGAGGTCCGATTTCGAAATAAATCATATATGAACTCGCGAGGGAATGGGTAACCGGATTTTGGTCCGAACCCCAAGTTTCAACCACGTGGGATCGGGGGCGTTTTGGGAACTTTTGGGTAAAACTTTGGGAAAACCATTTTTATACATCCAAACCAATTCATATAGTATTTATTAAAGTAATTGAACCAATTGTGATTAGATTTGAGGGAGTTGAAGGTTGAATTTCGAGGTAAAGCGATAGTTGAAGGTTAATTGGACTTCAAGGCTTTGAGGTAAGTGTTTGATCTATCCTAGCTTGAGGGAATAAAATTGAATGTGCTAATTGCTACGTGATCGAGTGCGGTGTATAGGTTGTGGTGACGAGCATCTATACACTGGCGTCTAGCATGACCATGAATCGTTTGTTGACATATGTTGTGAGTTAATGTGGGATGTTCATAAGTTATGTTCTTGAGCCCTTGCCGGGTTATATTTTCCTTTGACGGGACTTTATTGTGTTGTTGCTGTTGTTCCCTTGCCGGGATACTGTTATGATTCTTGTTTCCCTTACCGGGATGGTTCATCCTACTTGTTTCATTCTTTTGCCCTTGACCGTGATTGTTATTTGGGTGAGGAAGAGTGATAATGCACGAAGGGTGATGCTGTGCCATTTTTACTTATGTTCGCACGAAGGATCATTTCGTGCCTTGTGTTTACTGTTTATGCATGAAGGAACATGATGTGCCGTTGTTACTTAATTTATGCGCGAAGGGACATTCCGTGCCGTTGTTATTTGAACCATGCACGGAGGATCATGCCGAGCCATGGATGTGAGGATGATAGTAAAAGCACGAAGGGTGTTGCCGTGCACTTTTATTTGTTTATTTGGTGAGGATGAGAGTAAAAGTACGAAGGGTGATGCCGTGCACTTTTTTTTTATTATTTGGTGAGGATGAGATTGAAAGCACGAAGGGTGATGCCGTGCAACCATTTAAAATTCTTGTTTTGTGATAGTTGTTTTACTACACTCTGATTTTCCTTACCGATTTATTATGTGTTGCTGATAGTGTTCCCGCAGAATGTTACCTCCTTTGTTAGTTGTGTTACTCGTATTTCTGTTATTTGTGGTACATATGTAAATAGAACTGTACAAGTTTATGTGAGTGTCTGGTCCTAGGCTTGTCACTACTTCGCCGGGATAGGCCGGGCACTTACCGGCACATGGGGTCGGTTTTGCTAATACTACACTTCTGTGCATTTTTGCACAGGTCTAGGGTTTTGAGCAGGAGCAGCAGTAGTAGTGTACTAGCAGGATTATCGTACTTCCGAGACCGAGGTAGCTTGCAGGCGTCCGCAGGCCCGGCGTCCCCTCTATTTACTTTTTTTTATTGTTGTGGTCTCATTGTTCCGAGACAGACAATTATTATTTATTTTCTTTCAGACCATTATGTGTAGTTATTCCTTAGTAGTTCGTGAGTTTGTGACTCCACATCTTGCGTAGAGGATTTATCTTAGTTACTTTACACTTTTATACATCTTTTTTACGAAAGACTTCCGCATTTAAAAATTTGAATATTATTCTTGCTATCAAATATGAGAACAAAAATGATGGTATGAATAGGAAAATGGTGAGTGAATTGGCTTGCCTAGCTACCACGAGTAGGCGTCATCACGATCCCGATAGTGGGGGAAATTTGGGTTGGGACATTAATAAATAACAACGAAATTTCTTATGGGGAACTACAACTCAAAAACGAAGACTCCACCTCCTTAAATGGTCTTCATGCACACAGTCACTTGAAGTAGGAGGACTAGGCATTCAAAGTTTAACTCTTAAGAATAAATCTATACATGCAAGTCTTGCATGGAGACCGTTTCAGCATCCTAATAATCTTTGGGCTCAAGTTCTTTTGAATAAATATTTAAGACTCGTTTCATTGCCACTACGTACTTGCTCTACAATTTGGAGAAACATTATTATGGGTTGGAAATATTGTAGACTAGGTTATAAATGGAATATTGTGACAGGTCAACATGTTAAATTTTGGACCGATCCTTGGATAAAGCATAACTTCAGTCTTCGAAATTTTATTAGTGGACCCATGCCTCAATCTGAGGAAAATAAATTAGTTTCTGATTATTACTATAACTATAATTGGCATTTTGAGAATATGCCTTTTGAAATACTTTATTATATTAAAAGGATTATTATTAATTTTTACTTTCCAACTGTAACCTCTTCTTTTGATAAAATATATTGGAATCTTTCTAATAATGGATTATTCTCCAATAGATCCATGTATTCATGTTTGGATGCATTGAACACTGCTACCCGTTCTGATTTAACTTCTCAATCTTTCTACTAGATTTGGAAACTTCCTATCCCTCCTAAGATAGCTTTTTTACTTTGGCTTATTTGTCATAATAGATTACCTACTACTGAGTATCTCACTCATATAGGAGTTATTACTTCAAATATTTGTGTCCAATGTCACCAAAATATTGAAACAATGATGCACCTGTTTCTTTACTGCCCTTGTGTTAAACATTTCTGGGATTCTTTTAAGATAAAACCTTATTTGATTCCTATAACATCTTCTAATGAAGAAATTATGCAATGGCTATATCAGTTTATTCATTTAATAAATTTGAAACTACCCTATGATATTCCTGTCACACATCCTTTTGGCGCTACTGCACCCTACGAAGAGCTTGGTAAAAGGGAGTTTTTCCAATTAAAGGACAATCGAAACGGGATTTGTTTATTAAGAGATTCAGAGTCGCCACTCGGGAGATTTATGGTTTCCCAAGTCACCGGTTTCAATCCCGAATCGAGGAAAGGTTTGACTCTATATTACGGTTCGCGAACCAAAAATTCGGATAAGGAATTCTGTTAACCCGGGAGAAGGTGTTAGGCTTTCCCGAGTTCCGTGATTCTAGCACAGTCGCCCAATTATCATATTTGGCTTATTTATCTAATTTTATAATATGCTTCAACTTATGTGCAAATTTTAATTTTTAACCGCTTCTGATTACTGTTGTTTTTAGGGC
Source organism: Nicotiana noctiflora (assembly GCA_032618575.1). Classification (NCBI taxonomy): domain Eukaryota; kingdom Viridiplantae; phylum Streptophyta; class Magnoliopsida; order Solanales; family Solanaceae; genus Nicotiana; species Nicotiana noctiflora. The sequence continues at coordinate 106,815 of JASVEL010003908.1, forward strand.
AACTGCAGGTTTCTATTTATGTATTGTCTAAAAATGAAGAAAATGCCCTAACTAATTTAGCTTTATTTAATTTTAAAGAATAACCTTAATAAGATCCTCCAGCATTTTAGGCTTCGAATTTAGTTGAGTAAGAAAGAGCTTCAACCAGCTTTGGTAAGAAAATGTCTAGTAATAGGCCTGAGCTTGTGCCTAAATGAGGAGGCTATCCGACATCGGGCCCTACACAGATTCAGGCCCATGTCTGATCCCCGTTGAAGCAGTCGTGCTCTAGGCTTTCTAATGAGCCCAGCCCCTCTTGATTTTATCTTTAATCAATTGGTTTTACTTCATCAGTTCTAACTTTATACTAATTATAGCTCACAAAAATTTAAATCCTGTCAACCTTCGACGGAATTGTACATGATTATTCAAAACATTAGACTAATTAAGCTAATACATGTGAACTTGCATTCCCTAGGATTTCTATGTAAGAATTGAATATGTAAACATAACACTATAACATATGCTTGCTTTTAATGTCAACATACAACCTGTTTGAGACTCAATTTATGCCAACAACTTATTTTAATCTTAACTTCTAACTGGATTTTAATTAGTTGAGGACTACTAACTTTCTGGACAGTTCGGATGGTTGAATATCAGTTACAGGAGGAACTTACGATCTCCAAGTCAAGTGTGTCGTCATACCTTTCCTCTATAGCACACATCTAACTAATAGGACAGTAAATCTAATCCTTACTATCACTGAATGACCATTTTTGAATTCATTAATCTTAGACAATCCTAATTATACGATCCAAGGATTATACTTGTGTAACTAAGAATTAGGCTACATTCATCCATTGCATCTAGCATCCATTTAACTGTTAATACACAACAGTCCAAATAAGCAGGGTTAGAGGAGCCGAGGAATGAGCATTCTGATTTCCATTGTTCAGTTTACAAACACCAAATAGAATCAGCACCAGCAGTCAGGCAGTAATGAAACAAGAACACAACACAACAAATAGAAATAGCAGGAATATCTAGAACAGCTCAGAAACCCGTTTCAAAACTAGCTTGGACCTCGACCAACAACCCGGAATAAAGGAAGCAAGTCTAAAAGGATGTGGAGCCAAACAAAACTAGAACCAACCATGATAAGCACAACACTTTCGACCAGCTTGAACAACCAAAATTCCCGATTGAAAAACAACGAAGACACTCGACTATCCTGATTTTTCAATGTAACAGTGCTCTCCCCTTTTAGAATTTCAGTAAGAACTTCAAAGCGACAATAACTTTCGCTCCAGTTTTGAGCTATGTTCTGTTTTTCTGAATTCTCTCCCTCTCCCTTCCATATTTCGATAAAAAAAACGTCCAAGAACCCCAATGAAAAGCAACTTCTCCTCAAGAAGTGTTTGATATGGGAAGAGTAAATAGGGACTCCGAGGTCTGCGGACGTGGCAGAACAAAATGCCTTCGTCCTTTCAATCTTCAAAACATACCAAGAGCAAACAACACGATTAATATTCGTCATATATTTAAAGCACTATGTGGTAGCAATCTCATTTTTATTACTACGAACGAACCTCAACATGGCCATCTTGCCTTTAACGGTTTTCTTTTCACTTGCCCCAGTTTCACATGACTCGGGCTCCAAATAATCTCATATTGCTTTTATTTACTTCAAATGCCCCTTTCACCTCCAAATGGATTTATGGTTAACATTTAAGATTAGGCCCAAACTGTGCGCGCATGTCATGTCACTAGAATTGGCGTTTGAACCCAAGACAAATCTAAACAAATAAGATGACTTGAGGTAACAAAAGACTAAAAGCTTCATTAGACTAACGACGAAATGGTTCAACGACAAAACAAGTGAAATAAACCAAAGTACAACCCGAAAACAAAATTGGACAAGACAAAGCAAATTTCTATGACAAAAATGGAAGGATAAGAGGGTTTGACCACAAGAGAAAATCTGAATTACTACCCTGAAAATAACTCGGACAACAGAAATGACAACAAAATGAACCACCAAAGCTCCATCTAGCTTACCAACATATGGAATGTCTTTCTAATTACCAAGCACAACATTTTAGCCACTAAGTTATACATCCACTCTGCCAAGGCTGCTATCTGCTTCAACATTTTTAGCTTTAGTTAATACATTCCCAAGAGGATTCATCTGCTCATCGTCATCGTCCTTGATCACAATCAACCACCCTTTTTGAATCATTCTTTCTACTTCCTTTTTCAAAGTACGACAACTCTTAATGTCGTGCCCTCTGACATTGGAGTGGTATGCGCATCGCGCAGTAGGATCGAAGCTTCTTGCACATGGGTCTGGAGTATATCCGGGGAGAGGCTTAATCATGCCGACATGTTTTTAACCTTTCAAACAGACTTGCATAGGATTCTCTGATAGGGGTGAGAGCCTTTTCTCGTTTCAGCAACCTGTCCTCCCTGAATGCCTTATTTGTCCTGAAACCTAACCCAGGGGGCTTCCTGCATGTTCGTGGGGGTTGGTAGGCCTTTTGTGGAGCTGGGTACCTGGAAAGTGAAGTACGATTTTGGGTGTCCCGGGGAGAGTAGTGGTGTTGGGGATGAGAGTGGCATTGGGAAAACATAGCTGGAGGACGAGTAATTGAGCTACTCGAGAGGCTGGAGAAGCCGTGATAGGCGGGTATATATGGAGAGCATGAGGGATCATCAGGCATTGGGTTCAGCGTATGGGTAAGGACAAAGTCCAGGAAGCTAGGTGGTGGCGGGGTGGTGCTTTTTCATCCATCCACGCCCGATACATGTCCGCCACATATTGTCACAATATTGTGACCTCTTCTACTAACCCGTGGTTCCGTTCAACCAGTTGTTGGCGGGTATCAGTATCAACCCACTCGGTCTTAAGATTCTCTATCATGCTCTTTTGCCTTTGTTTTTGTAGGGGAGAGTTACCCCAACCAACCACCTTAATTTTATCAACAATTCAAAACAAAATATGTTAGAAATTGACTCATTCGGTCCCCCTTATTAACAACATCTACTTTTTTTTTCAACTTAAATCATATTTTTTTTCTTTTTAGTTGTGGTCAAATCTTATGGAGATTGCCTACGTATCATGACCCCGCATGAATCAGACCTTGCGTAGTTCGTGTCAATGAATAAAATATATTTTTTTCAATTTTTCAATTTTTTAAAGATAAAACAAACTTGATTACAAAGTTTTAAAAACTGACCATATTAACAAATTTTGCCATACTTGAAAATCAGACATCATATGTTCTAATTAAAAGAAATATGAATTTAAAAAAATGAACTGGCATATTCCTTCCCTTTTTGCCAATTTAAACCAGATGGTCATTTCTGCAAACTTGGCCCCTTCTCAATTTTACTTAAATTTTGAGGCCGGGAATGATTATTTTATGATGCTTTACAGACTTATCTGTTATTCTACGAAAATAGCCTTTCGACAACTGAAAGATACTCTAAGGCTATCTCGGCGAGAACGGTTTAAAACACTACTGAAGCTGGCTTGGCTTATTCTAACCAAAAATGCAAACGACATTCATTTGATCACTGACTCTTTTCTTGTTTTTTTTTTTCAAATAATAATACAAAAAACTTGTTTTTTTTTGAAAAAACGGCCTTTCAACACTGCGGGGACGAAGATTTTAAGGTTGTGTGGGTCAATCGATCAAAATCTAAAAAATTGATCCAAATGTGGCTGTTTATATAAAATCAGCCTTCCGGCATCCCTTTCGGGAACATTCGGCTGTTCTGAAAGTGGCATCACCGACTTATTTAAGACGAAAAATTAATTCTGATATTTTTTGGCTATTTTTGCAAAAGAGGATGTTGGACTTGATAAAGGTTGCCTACGTATCTCACATCCGGTGAGAATCAAACCAGCGTAGTCCGGTCCCAAATAAAATAAACTATATGTGCAGACTAACATTTTTCTTTGTCTACAAAACGAATTATTTTTCATTTAATTGACAAACAAATAAACTATTTTTTTTAAAACAAAATCCCACATTTTTTTTTCATATTGGCAAATGAAGCAAACTATTTTTTGAAAATATATATTTTTTAGGGGAAAGTAAAACAAACTATTTTGAAAAATAAACTCTTCGCTTTTTTTAATATTTTTTTTATTTTACTGGAAAATAAAGCAAACTATTTGAAAATAAAAACTTATCAATTCTTTTTTTTTTCATTTTTCATTGGCAAACAATATAAACTATAAAATATTTTTTTGTTTTTTTTGTTTTTTTTTGTTTTTTTCAATATTTAAAAGCTGGTCTAAAGTAAATAAATGCATAAAACAAATAGGATGCGGCAGGATGGTCATTTCATTTCAGGTTGCCTGTCCTAGACGGACCCAACCCATGTGTTGAGCCCGCTAAGTCAAATGCAGCATGATGCAAATAAGTGTTCCTACTAGGGATCTGGTATGGAGTTTTGTTATGCTATGTTAAAAGCCTGGGTATTAGTTCTAGACCGTGTACTCGAGCGAACAACTCGAATCGAGGAGGGAGCTACGTGCCAGGGACCCGCAGGATCGTCCGGCTTTGTAACTTTTCCGGCCTCTATTTCTTATTTTGGTATGACATTCAACAGAAAAGGGAGTCTTAACCAGTAAGCACATCTCCAGAGGTAAGAAGAGAAGGGTTTTGGCACAATTTATACATACAGTTCACAGAATATCGAAGTAATAAAGTAACATTTAGCATATTTGGGCTCAACATGTAAAAAAAAAATAGATAAAACAAAGCCAATTATAAAATTCATTTAAGCTTGAAATTCGAAACTTTAAATACCTATATCTTACCCTGTGCAAACAAGCATCCTATTAAGGATCTGGCATACCCGAGTGGACAACTCAAGCTGAGGAGTGTCAGTGCACCGGTAGCATGGCTTTCCGGCTTAATTGACAGTACTCCCCGTCTAAACATGTATGACTAAAAATCCTTCACTGGGTGCCAAGCACCACAGCTATCTTGAGAAAAATGGGCTATGTCCATCAAATGCCTGATATTATATTTTTTAAAGTGTCTCAGAGGAGAAAGTGGGTATCGGCACAATTTATATACAATTCACAAAATATCAAAACGGTAAAAACGATATTTAGCACATTAATACAAACATATAATAAAATCAGATAATAAATAAGCCAAATACAACAATTATTCAAAGCTCGAATTCTTAAACCCTGAACCGGTGGTTCTGGGTTTGCGTCCCCAGCAGAGTCGCCAGAGCTGTCACACCTCCTTTTGGCGCTACCGCACCTTGCGAAGCGCTTGGTAAAAGGGAGTTTTTCCAATTAAAGGACAATCGAAACGAGATTTTTTTATTAAGAGATTCAGAGTTGCCACTCGAGAGATTTATGGTATCCCAAGTCACCGGTTTGAATCCCGAATCGAGGAAAGGTTTGACTCTATATTACGGTCCGCGAACCAAAAATTCGGATAAGGAATTCTGTTACCCCGAGAGAACGTGTTAGGCATTCCCGAGCTCAGTGGTTCTAGCACGATCGCCCAATTATCATATTTGGCTAATTTATCTGATTTTATAATATGCTTTAACTTATGTGCAAATTTAAATTTTTAACCTCTTGTGATTATTGTTGTTTTTATAAGAATTGCGGTGTCGTGAAAACGTACTTCGGACCACACCGTCCCGGTACGCCCGTGGCCTTTGATACATTTTGACTTCGTCGAGACTTGGATTTGGGTCACATAAATGTGCACCCAGTTTTAGGAAAGTAAGATTATTTAAGTAACGGGCCTAAAGCAACTAACGTGTTTATTATTTTGAGAAAGTAGTAAAATTTGCTAAAAATGGCCTGTCTCGAAATCTAAGCATATGAAATGACCATCTATTGAGGGCCCCGCAATTTTCTGTGGCGAGTCTCGTCCCATTTATTATTTAAAGGCTAATTAACCACTTTTATTATTTATTATTTTTAAAAGAATTGCAACATCGTGAAAATGCATCTCGAAGCACGTCGCACCAGTGCACCCGTGGTTTTTGACACGTTTTTACTCCGTTGAGATTTGGATTTGGGTCACATCAATGTGCACCCGCACTTAAGAAGGTAATATTGTTAAAATACGCACCTAAAGCAACTACGCGTTTATTATCTTTGGGGAAAACCGTAAAATTCGCTAAATGGTCCATCCCGAAGTCTAAGCATCTTTATAAGCATTTATCAAGGGCCCCACAAATTGTTTGTTCATTTAGCGAGGCTCATCTCGTTTACTTTAAGAAAGGCCGCGTAGGGCAACTACAAGTTTCTATTTATGTATTGTCTAAAAATGAAGAAAAGGCCCTAACTAATTTAGCTTTATTTAATTTTAAAGAATAACCTTAATAAGATCCTCCAGCATTTTAGGCTTCGAATTTAGTCGAGTAAGAAAGAGCTTCAACCAGCTTTGGTAAGAAAATGTCTAGTAATAGGCCTGGGCTTGGGCCTAAATGATAGAGGAGGCTATTCGACATCGGGCCCTACACAGATTCAGGCCCATGTCTGATCCCCGTTGAAGCAGTCGCGCTCTAGGCTTTCAAATTAGCCCATCCCCTCTTGATTTTATATTCAATCAATTGGTTTTACTTCATCAGTTCTAACTTTATGCTAATTATAGCTCACAAAAATTTAAATCCTATCAACCTTCGACGTAATTGTACATGATTATTCAAAATATTAGACTAATTAAGCTAATACATGTGAACTTGCATTCCCTAGGATTTCTATGTAAGAATTGAATCAGTAAACATAACACAATAACATATGCTTGCTTTTAATGTCAACATACAACCTGTTTGAGACTCAATTTATGCCAACAACTTATTTTAATCTTAACTTCTAACTGGATTTTAATTAGTTGAGGACTACTAACTTTCTGGACAGTTCGGATGGTTGAATATCAGTTACAGGAAGAACTTACGATCTCCCAGTCAAGTGTATCGTCATACCTTTCCTCTATAGCACACATCTAACTAATAGGACAGTAAATCTAATCCTTACTACCACTGAATGACCATTTTTGAATTCATTAATCTTAGACAATCCTAATTATACAATCCAAGGATTATACTTGTGTAGCTAAGAATTAGGCTACATTCATCCATTACATCTAGCATATTAATACACAACAGTCCAAATAAGCAGGGTTAGAGGAGTCGAGGAATGAGCATTCTGATTTTCATTGTTCACTTTACAAGAACCAATACAACACGAGAGAACCAAATACCTGGGAAATTTGAAAATAATGAGGAATGGAAAGAATCAGCAGCAGTAGTCAGGCAGTACTGCAACAGGAACACAACACAACAAATAGAAATAGCAGGAATATCTAGAACAGCTCGGAAACCCGTTTCAAAACCAGCTTGGACCTCAACCAACAACCCGGAATAAAGGAAGCAAGTCTAAAAGGATGTGGAGCCAAACAAAACCAGAACCAACCAAGAAAAGCACAACACTTTCGAACATCTTGAACAACCAAGATTCCCGATAGAAAAACAATGAAGACACTCGACTATCCTGATTCTTCAATGTAACAGTGCCCTCCCCTTTTAGAATTTCAGTAAGAACTTCAAAGCAACAGTAACTGTCACTCCAGTTTTGAGCTATGTTCTATTTTTCTAAATTCTCTCCCTCTCCCTTCCAAATTCCAGTAAAAAAAACGTCTAAGAATCCCAATGAAAAGTAACTTCTCCTCAAGAAGTGTTTGATATGGGAAGAGTAAATAGGGACTCTGTCACGACCCGGATTTTTCCCCCAACATCGGGATCGTGATGGCGCCTACTCGTGGTAGCTAGGCAAGCCACTGTATTCATACTATCGTGTTTTTAACACAATTTCATAATTTATTTGTCAACAAACCACAACTTTAATAAAATAAATGCGGAATACTTTATCGAAATAGAAATAACTAATTACAAGGTGAAAATCATACTGAAATCCTCTACCCAAGACGTGGAGTCACCAACTCACGAACTACTATTGAATACTACACATATAAGTTTGAAAGAAATATAACATAATTCTGTTTGTCTCGGAACAAAGAGACTACAGCTAGTAATATAAATAAAGAGAGAGACGCCGGGCTTGCGGACGTCTGCAAGCTACCTCGGTCTCAAATGTGATCAACTCCCACGCAATCGATTTACTGCTGCTGCTCCTGATCGTAACCTGGACCTGTGCAAAAACGCACAGAAGTGTAGTATCAGCACAATCGACCCCATGTGCTGGTAAGTGCCTGGCCTATCCCGGCGAAGTAGTGACAAGCCTAGGACCAGACACCCACATAAACCTGTGCAGTTCAATATATATGTATACCAGAGAATAACAAGAAATAACCAAGTAATAACACAATAAGGAATATCTCAAAGAATTCAACAATTAACAACCAGTTAATAAGTTCACAAGGAAAACAAAGTATAATGGAAACACATGTAATATCAAGTTAAGGAATAGCAAATAGTTGCACGGCATCACCCTTCGTGCTTTTACTCTCATCCTCACCAAATAAGCAAATAAAGTACACGGCATCACCCTTCGTGCTTTTACTCTCATCCTCACGTCCATAGTACGGCATGATCCTTCGTACATGGTTCAATAACAGGGCACGGCATGATCCTTCGTGCATAATCAATAAAACATGGCACGGCATTAACCTTCGTGCATAATTAATAAAACATGGCACGGCATTAACCTTCGTGCATAAATAATAAATCAAGGCACGGCATCACCCCTTCGTGCATTATCACTCTTCCTCACCCAAATAACAATCACAGTTAAGGGCAAAGAAAGAAACAGTAATTCATAAACTGTCCCAACAAGGGCAATCAATAATTATCTTCACAACAAGTTCCGACAAGGGAGAACAATAACAATTCTACAATCGGGCAAAGGTTCAACAAATCATCTGCAAATATATCTCACAATAAGCATTATCAATGACTCACGGTCATACTAGACGCCAGTGTATGGATGCTCGTCACCACAGCCCATACACCGCACTCGATCACATAACACATAGCACATAATCCTATTCCCTCGAGCTAGGATAGAACAAACACTTACCTCGAATGTTTATGAACAATTCAATCCGTGGAAATGTCTTTTTCTTCCAAATTTGGCTCCAATCCAATCGTATCTATACACAATTGATTTAATATCATCAATACTACTCAACAAACTAATTCCTAAGACCAAATACAACTTTTACAACATTCTGCCTAGAATAGTGAATTTCAACCCCGGGCCCACATGGTCGAAACTCGGGGTTCGGACCAAAATCCGGTTACCCATCCCCCCACGAGTTCATGTATATGATTTGTTTAAAAATCGGACCTCAATTCGAGGTCCAATTTCCCAATTTATGAAAAACCCTATATTCTAACAATAACAAGAAATTCTACCATGAAAACCTTTGATTTCTATTGAAAAACATGTTTAATGATGTTAGGAACTGAAAGAATTAAGTAAAAAGTGACTTACAATTGTTTTGAAGAAGAAGGAATCCGTGAAGAATCGCAAATGGGTGTTTTTGGTTTGTAAAAAGTGAAGAAATGAACTGAAAATCGTGATTTACAGGTCTCTGTGTTCGCATTTGCGAACATGGGTTCGGAATTGCGAACCCCGACCAATTTCAGGAGTTTGAAAAATAAGCTAAGGCTGGGAAGTTCGCATTTGCGAACTTTTGTTCGCATTTGCGAACACTGGCAGGAAAGGGGAATGTTCGCATTTGCGAACAATTGTTTGCATTTGCGAACAAGGCTGGGCATGAGGGGCTTCGCATTTGCGATCAGGGTTCGCATTTGTGAGCCCTGCCTTGATCTGCCCCCTTCGCAATTGCGAGAAATGCTTCGCAATTGTGAAGCCAACAGCTGGGTGAAAAACCAGCAGTGCAAAAATTCAGAATTTAATCCAACGGCCTATCAAATCTTTACCCGAGCCCCCGGGCTCCAAACCAAACATGTACACAACATCAAAAACACATTATGAACTTGTTCGTGCGATCACATCGCCAATATCACATCATTTTCATCAAATCAAGCCTCAAGTTCATGATTTTCATACTTTTGGTTTTCAAAACCTTCAAACTTGGAACTCAAGGTCCAAAACATATCAAACGACATCCGAATGTCACCAAACTTTACAGAAATCACATATATAATATTTAAGACTTGTACCGGGCGTCGGAACCAAAATACGAGCTCGATACCAAGGTCAATTAATTCATTTCCTTTAATAATTATATCAAAAATAATTTCATAGAAAAATTCATAACTTGGGCTTTAAGTCTCGGAATTCGACTCCGGACGCATGTCCAAGTCCCATATTTTCCTACGGACCTTTCGGGACCATCCAATCTCGGGTCCGGATCCGTTTACCAAAAATGTTGACCGAAGTCAACCATATCAATATTAATATCATTTTTATCCAAATTTCTCATAGAGTTCATATTTTCTATCACAAAATCTTTCCGGCTACATGCTCGGATCGTGCACGTAAATCGAGGCAACATGGAATGAGGTTTTCAAAGCCTCAGAAGCTCGAAATGATTAATAAAATAAGTGATGATTCTTTGGGTCGTCACAATACCCACCTCTAAAACAATCGTTCGTCCTCGAACGGACAAAAGAAAGAAGTACATGAGTCAGGAAACAAATGTGGGTAGCGGCTCCGCATATCAGACTCGGACTC
>JASVEL010003909.1:0-66778 GCA_032618575.1 Nicotiana noctiflora
ATATTATCAGTGTGCACAGGCTTGGCACAGGTAGTTGCTGCTACTGCTGCAGTATCTTCTTCACAGGCAGGGGGAGGGAATCAGACCCCTGTGGCTCACACACCCGAGCCAGTTCAGCCAGTTGCGCCCGTTGCACCAGCTCCTGCATATGTGGTTCCAGTTATGCCCGACGATGAGTAGCGTCGTTTGGAGAGATTTGAGAAGCTACAGCCTCCAACATTCAGTGGAGCTGAGGGCGAGGATGCCCAGGGTTTTCTTGACAGATGTCAGCGCATGCTGCGCACCGCGGGTATTCTAGAGTCCAGCGGTGTTTCATTCACCACTTTTCAGTTCACAGGTGCAGCATTTCAGTGGTGGGAGGATTTTGAGAGGCGTAGGCCCGCTGGGGCAGTGCCCCTCACTTGGCATCAGTTCTCCACGGTATTTTTGGAGAAGTACGTGCCTCAGTCTCAGAGAGAGGAGCTGCGACGTCCGTTCGAGTGGTTGAAGCAGGGAGATATGACGGTTAATCAGTACGAGATGAGATTCACACAGTTGGCCCGTCATGCCATGCGGATGTTTCCTACAAACAGAGAAAGGATTCGGAGATTTATCGATGGTCTTATTTATCCCATCCGCATATTGATGACCGGGGAGAGAGTTTCGGCAGTTACCTTTGAAGAGGTGGTTGATGCTGCCCGTCATATTGAGACAGATCGCCGCAGAGAGCGGGAGGAGAGAGAGGCTAATAAGCCTCGTGGTTCTGGCAGTTTCAGTGGTGCTCCGTCTAGGGGCCAACCCCAGTATAGCAGGGGTCGTTCATTCAGGTCTCATCAGTCTGGACGTGCAGAGTCTAGTGGAGTTTCATCAGATCGGGGTCGTCAGGGCCATCAGGGTTATCAGGGTCAGCAGAGTCGTCAGCAGAGTCAGCCTGCACTGAGTGCTCTTCCAGCTCATAGCTCTGCTCCTGTTTCCTCAGCACAAGGTTCATCTGTAGCGAGGGGTCCTCAGCAACCCCTTCTTCCATCTTCAGGCCGTTGTTTTGAGTGCGGTGATTTAGGCCATATCAGGAGAGAGTGTCCTCAGTGGCTTCATAAGCGGTCTCAGCAGAGGGATCAACCCTCGTCTTCTACTCCCGTTTCTTCAGCGCCAGCACAGTCAGCTAGGACTGGTGGCCAGGTATCCAGAGGTCACCCCAGGGGCGAGGATCGTACTGGTGGAGGCCAGGCTCGTTTCTATGCTCTTCCGGACAGGAAGGATGCTAGTGCTTCAGATGCGGTCATTTCAGGTATTATCTCAGTCTGCCACAGGGATGCTTCCGTCTTATTTGATCCCGGATCCACCTATTCTTATGTCTCTACTTATTTTGCACATCATTTGGGTATGACCCGTGGTATTCTTGCTTTGCCCGTACACGTGTCTACCCCAGTAGGGGATACTGTTGTTGTGGATCAGGTATATCGATCCTGTATTATTACTATTGGGGGTCTGGAGACCCGAGTTGATTTATTACTACTGGGCATGGTGGATTTCGATGTAATTCTAGGCATGGATTGGCTATCTCCTTACCATGCGATTCTGGACTGTCATGCTAAGACAGTCACACTAGCTATTCCAGGTAATCCGAGGATCGAATGGCGTGGCTTGACCGATTATGTGTCCGACAGAGTGATTTCTTATATAAAGGCCCAACGAATGATTGGCAAGGGTTGTTTATCTTATTTGGCCTTCATTAGAAATGTTGAGGCCGAGACACCCAGCCTTGATTCGGTCCCCATTGTAAGGGAGTTTCCGGATGTATTTCCAGCAGACCTACCAGGCATGCCGCCCTGACAGAGATATTGACTTTGGTATTGACTTGGTGCCGGGCACTCAACCCATTTCTATTCCTCCTTATCGCATGGCACCAGCAGAGTTAAAAAAATTGAAAGAACAGCTTCAGGAACTCTTAGATAAGGGTTTATTCGTCCGAGTGTGTCACCTTGGGGTGCACCCGTGTTGTTCGTGAAGAAGAAAGATGGCACAATGAGAATGTGCATTGATTACGGGCAGCTGAACAAGGTAACGATGAAGAATAAATACCCATTGCCTCGTATTTAGGACCTATTTGATCAGCTCCAGTGAGCTAGTGTATTTTCTAAGATTGATCTTCGATCGGCTATCATCAGTTGAAGATTAGGGACTCAGACATTATGAAGACAACGTTCAGGACGCGATATGGGCACTACGAGTTCCCTGGTGATGTCTTTCGGGCTAACTAATGCCCCAACCGCATTCATGCACTTGATGAATAGTGTATTTCGACCGTACTTTGATTCTTTCGTGATTGTGTTTATTGATGATATCCCGGTATATTCACGCAGCCAGGAGGAGCATGCACAAGCATTTGAGAGTGGCATTGCAGAGGTTGAGGGAAGAGAAGCTTTATGCAAAATTCACTAAGTGTGAGTTCGGCTTGATATCGTGGGTTTTCTCGGGGACATATAGTGTCCAGGTGACGGTATTCGGGTTGATCCACGTAAGGTCGAGGCGATGCGCAACTGGCCCGCACCTTCCTCGCCCACGCAGATTCGGAGTTTTCTCGCTTGGCAGTGCTATTATCGTCGGTTTGTTCAGGATTTCTCATCTATTGCTTGACCGTTGACTAAGCTGACACGAAGAATGCTCCATTTGTGTGGTCCGATGAATGTGAGGAGAGCTTTCGAAGTTCAAGGAGGCTTTGACCACGGCTCCAGTACTTGTGTTGCCATCAGCCTCAGGGTCATATACGGTGTATTGTGATGCTTCCACAGTTGGACTCGGTTGTGTGTTGATGCAGGAGGGTAGAGTTATTGCATATGCTTCTCGTCGGCTAAAGCCCCACGAGAAGAACTACCCCGTTCATGATTTGGAGTTAGCCGCTATTGTTCATGCCTTGAAGATTTGGAGGCATTACCTATATGGTGTATCTTGTGATGTATATACAGACCACCGCAGCCTTCAAGCATTTGTTTAAGGAAAAAGATTTAAATTTGAGGCAGCGGAGATGGCTTGAATTGCTTAAAGACTATGATATTACTATTTTGTACCATCCCGGGAAAGCCAATGTAGTGGGCTGATGCATTGAGCCGGAAGGCTATTAGTATGGGCAGCTTGGCGTATATTCCAGTTGGGGAGAGACCCCTAGTAGTTGATGTTCAGGCGTTAGCTAATCAGATGGTAAGGCTGGATATTTCTGAGCCTAGTCGGGTGATGGCTTGTGTAGTAGCTCGTTCTTCTTTATATGATCGTATTCGAGAGCGCCAGTATGATGATCCACACTTACTTGTCCTTAAGGACGGAGTTCAGCATGATGATGCTAGAGATGTCACTATTGATAGTGATGGTGTATTGCGGATGCAGGGCCGGATATGCGTGCCCAATGTTGATGGCCTTCGTGAGTTGATATTGGAGGAGGCCCATAGCTCGCGGTATTCTATTCATCCAGGAGCCGCGAAGATGTACCAGGATTTGAAGCAACATTACTGGTGGAGAAAGATGAAGAAAGATATTGTGAGCCATGTGGCTCGGTGTCTAAACTGTCAGCAGGTCAAGTATGAGCATCAGAGACCTGGTGGTGTATTCCAGCGTATTGATATTCCGGAGTGGAAGTGGGAAAGAATAACTATGGACTTTGTTAGTGGACTCCCCCGGACAGCGAGGAAGTTTGATTCAGTTTGGGTGGTGGTGGATAGGTTGACCAAGTCAGCTCACTTCATCCCAGTGTGTACTACCTATACCTCGGAGCGGTTGGCAGAGATATTCATCCGTGAGATAGTGAGATTGCATGGAGTTCCCATTTCTATTATATCGGACAGAGGTACCCAGTTCACTTCTCAGTTCTGGAGGACATTTCAGCGAGAGTTGGGTTCACAGGTAGAGTTGAGCACAGCATTTCATCCACAGACGGATGGGCAGTCTGAGCGTACTATTCGGATATTGGAGGACATGTTGCGTGCTTGTGTCATTGATTTTGGTGGTTCATGGGCTGATTATTTGCCTTTGGCGGAGTTTGCTTACAATAATAGCTATCGGTCCAGCATTCAGATGGCACCGTATGAAGCTTTATATGGGAGGCGGTGTAGATCTCCAGTTGGTTGGTTCGAGCCCGGCGAGGCTAGGTTGTTGGGGACAGAGTTAGTCCAAGATGCCTTAGACAAGGTAAAGGTGATTCGGGAGAGACTTCGCACAGCTCAGTCGCGTCAGAAGAGTTATGCAGACCGGAAGGTCCGAGATGTGTCTTATTCAGTAGGTGAGAAGGTGTTGCTGAAAGTTTCGCCTATGAAGGGTGTTATGAGGTTTGGAAAGAAAGGAAAGTTGAGCCCAAGGTTTATTGGACCTTTTGAGGTGCTTAGGAAAGTTGGGGAGGTGGCTTATATGCTTGCTTTGCCACCCGGTTTGTCGGGAGTTCACCCGGTGTTCCATGTATCTATGCTCCGGAAGTATGTCGGAGACCCGTCTCATGTGTTGGACTTCAGCACGATACAGCTAGATGAGGATTTGACTTATGATGTGGAACCAGTAGCCATTTTGGGTCGACAGGTTCGTAAACTGAGATCTAAGGACGTAGCTTCAGTAAAAGTGCAGTGGAGAGGTCGTCCCGTGGAGGAAGCAACTTGGGAGACCGAGCAGGAAATGCGGAGCAGATATCCACACTTGTTTGATGCTCCAGGTATGTTTCTTAACCCGCCCGCGGATGAGCGTTTGTTTAAGTTGGGGAGAATGTAACGACCCGGCCCGTCGTTACAGGAATTTCCACCCCGTTACATTGCATTTACATATATTATGCTTTTAAAACAGTATTAGAGTATATCGGGTGAGTTAGGAGTGATTTGGATTGAAAATGAAACAAATAGCATGTTTGAAGAAAACTTGAATATGGAAAGTCAACCAAGAGTTGACTATTGAGTTAGAGTGCTCGGAACCGGATTCTGATGATTCAATTAGTTCCGGGGGATCATTTACGACTTAGGAGAACAATCGGAATTTAATTCGGAGGTCCGGTGTAGTTTTAAGCTTGAATTGGCGAATGTTGAATTTTTGGCGAAAACCGGATGGTAGGTGATATTTTGATCCGGGGTTCGGAATGGAATTCCGACAATTTCTGTAGCTTCGTTATGTGATTTTGGATATGTCTGCAAATTTTCAGGTCATTCGGACATCGTTTGATCGGGTTTTGGATTGAATGTTAGTTTTGAAAGTTTTGAAGAAACTTAGGCTTGAATCCGTGAGTAATTGGTGATTTTGATGTTTAGTATGGTGTTTTTATGATTGGAACAAGTTCGTATCATGTTTTGGGGTACGTTGGTGGTTTTTGTTGGGGTCCCGGGGGCCTCGGGATGATTTCGGACCATCAACCGGGCATTTGGACTTGGCAAAAATCTGCAGAAAAACTGCAGGTTCTGCCCAGGCCCTTAAGCCTTCGCGTTCGCGTGACAAGTGTCGCGTTCGCGAAGGCCAAGACTTTTTGTGCATCGCGTTCGCGGGAGGGGGAGTCGCGTTCGCGTAGGTCAGGGATGTTAATCATCGCGAACGCGTTGCTTGGGTCGCGTTCGCGTAGGGTCGTGGGTGTTGTGCTTCGCGTTCGCGGGAGGTGTATCGCGAACGCGTAGAAGAAATCTATGCGGCTGGAAGCTTGTACATCGCGAACGCGTGGGAGGCGTCGCGTTCGCGAAGGGTAATGGAAATTGTGCATTGCGAACGCGTGGTACGCGACGCGAACGCGAAGAGTAAGGAGGAACTGTTCTTCGCGAACGCGTGGGAGCTCACACGAACGCGAAGAACAAAGGTCTCTGGCAGTGAATTAAATTGCAGAACAGAGGGGTTACGGGTTTACACCCCCAAAACACAATTTTGAGCCCTAGAGAGAAGAAAACTCGAGGAAATCACCGAGAAGTCATCGGGTATTCGTCGGAGGTAAGATTCTTGACTCAAAAACATCATTTTATGGTAGTATTAACATCAATCTTCATGAAATTGGGTTGAAATCTTGAAGAAATG
Source organism: Nicotiana noctiflora (assembly GCA_032618575.1). Taxonomy (NCBI): domain Eukaryota; kingdom Viridiplantae; phylum Streptophyta; class Magnoliopsida; order Solanales; family Solanaceae; genus Nicotiana; species Nicotiana noctiflora. The sequence goes on from JASVEL010003909.1 coordinate 5,998, forward strand.
TGGCCTAAGTAATGAAAACGGGATTTTTGGATTTGGAAGGCCATTTGAACTCCGATTTCGATAAATTTTATATGCACGGACTCGTGGCGAGATAAGGATCACGTTGGTACTAATTTCGGAATTTTCCGAGCAGTGGGGCCCGGGGTCGGGTTTTACCAACTTAGTGTAATTATGCGAATTTCATATAAATTGAAGTGGGTTATGATTCTTTGACCCGTATTTGATATAATTATTGTTATTTGGCTAGATTCTACACGCGAGGCAACGAAATTCAAAGGAAAAGGCATCGCGGACGAGTCTACGACCGGCTAGAGGTGAGTAGTTTGTGTATATGGTAGCCTGAGGTTTCGAAACCCCGGCTTAGCACATTATGACGCTAATAGGGCGTGGCTCGCACACCGTGGCAGGTGCGGTATTGATTGTGATTGGGGATTGAGACTTGGTCCATCCCGGAAGTAAATGATATGTTGTTAGTGTTGGAAATACACTGTATTTGATATATTTGTGGGCTGTAAGCCTTGTGTGGGGCCTTGTGCCGATCTGTAGCGTCCTTAGAGGACAATAATTTTGTGATAGCTATAATTGCCTAAATCACTGATCTCAGTCCTTGAAATTGAAATCACGTTTTTGAAATGCTAAGTCACCGGCTTTTACAAATTTAATAAAGTTAAAATATTTTTCATAAATTATGAATTGAGAACTGGAATTAAGGAAAATGAATTGTTTTGTGACTTAATTGCTTATTGTGGACTGAGTATGGGATCGGGCTGCACGCCGCAGTGGTTGATATGTGGATCGGGCTGCACGCCGCAGCAGCATTATGCTTGGGCTGTAGGAGCCCCTCCGGAGTCTGTACACACCCCCAGTGAGCGCCGTCGACTTTAAATTGGATCGGGCTACACGGCGTAGCGGTTATGTGCTTTGCATTGCATCTGTATTTGTTGAATTACTCTGTGGTAGCTGTATTGTATTGTTGTTGCTAGTTCGTAGGAGAATCGGACTGTAGTGTAGCTTCATATTGTGGTATTTTGTGGATTTCTTACTGTCAGCTACTTATATATATTTGTTACTCACCGAGTACTTAGTACTCACCCCTACTCCCTGCACCTTTGTGTGCAGATTCAGGTACTCAGGAGCAGTAGACAGGCATTTCCAGCGTTTGCAGTGTCATATCGAGTTGCTGAGGTAGCTGCCTACGTTCGCAGAACCTAGCTTCTCCTCTCCTTTCCAGTTGGTTTTGTTAGAGGCTCTAGACTTGTGACTCCGGATCTTTGGGAGTGTCAGTACTTTTGTTCAGTATTATTATTATTGGAGTTCTTAAACTCATATATTCTTCATGGGTTGTCCATTTGGGGACTAGTATTTTGTGATAATTTAAATTGTTGGTCTGGCTGGCCTAGCTTGATTGTTGGGCGCCATCACGACCGGATTTGGGTCGTGACACATAAAATAATAAAAAGAAAGACTAATAATGCTTTAATAATTTACATTATATTCCTATCTAGCTTTTTTCTTTTTATCTCATCCGTTGCTTTTCCTGCTCAGTGCTTTATTTTGTTCGGTGGATGTCGCTTTCCTAGCTTTATGTCACTATCTTTCTTTGTCTTCTTCTTCATTTTTCTTTGCCTAATCTTTTTGTTGAATTCCATCCGTAGTTTTTCTTCTTGGTTGTTACATGTCATTGTCTTCTTTTTCTCTTTTTCTTCTTAGCTTTTGTCTTCTTTTCCTCTTTTTCTTCTTAGCTTTTGTCTTCTTTTCCTCTTTTTCTTCTTAGCTTTTGTCTTCTTCTCCTCTTTTTCTTCTTAGCTTCATGATAGATTTATTACATTGTCTCCGTAGTTTATTCAAATTCCACTTCTGGAATATAATTATCTTCTCCGTTACACTTTGTACATAGATGGTCTGAGTACTTTTGGCTTACTAATTTACAATATCTAGCTAATAAATTTTCTTAAATAAATTCCTTTTTGATAGCTCTTGTTTGGGGCATCTTCTCTGGATTTAATAGTGTTATGACCCACTGTCTAACTTCTTCCATGTCTAGTTGTTTTACTTCTCTGGAATGTGAATATATCATGACTTGATCTCTTGAATAATAGCTCCATATCGGGTTTCCATTGGTATAGTTTGTAGCTAATTCTTGTACAATAGTTGTTATTCCTATAGTTCGTTTATTAGCATAAAATTCTGGTATATCTAATTTTGGTATCTCGGGTTGCTGTTCAATAATCTATGGGATGATCATTTCCCTGGTCAATCCTATCTTTACCACTTGAATTGGTGGTTTTATCTCATCAAATAATATCTCTGCTGGTGTCGCATAACACTTGATAAAAAATAATTTGCCTTTAGTAACTCTTTTATAGTTCATAAATGCTTTATATAGATCTGGTATAGCTGTCAATTCTGTTCCATCCATAGTATATACGGTGTTCAATAATCCATAATTGTAGCAGGTTGCTACTAGCTTGGGGTTAGTGTTGGGTAGTGCGATAAGTCTATTATAGCCTTGTAATTTTTGTGTTATATAATCGGTATTTGGTTCGGTTGTTGTAGCTCTTGGTTTGAGGTTTAAAAAGGCTTGTATTTTATAGATATTTTCTACGTATGTTCTGGTTATATGGTTGTAGGTTTTCTTGTCTTGGCTTAGGCTATCTACGTATGAAATAGTTTGTGGAGGTATAAATAATGGGTCTTTTTGGTATTTTGGAATAAATGGTTTTTCGAATAATTTATTTAGGTTTTGTGTGTATTTTGGTTTACTAACTTCTTTTCCCTTGCTTGTTCCTGCAAGCTGTATTTAAACAAACATTATGGGTTTTTAGGAGTTTCCCAACGTCTCCTTCTAGCTCTGGAATTTTACCGTCTTCCGATCGACATAGTTCCGCATTTTTATAGTCATGCTGCTGACTTGTAGCTTTGAGTTTCTCCTCATTAGATTTTATCTTGTTTAGTTTCATTTCCATACTGTCCATTTTTAAAGAAAGGGCAGTGATGATAATGGATAGCTTTTCGGTTGTTTCTTCGTCAGTCTGTGTAGCTTTGTCTTGATATGTCACGACCCAAAACCCTGGTCGTGATAGCGCCCAACACAATGCTAGGCAAGCCCGACCATATTATCCCTTAAACCAGCCAGTTATTACTCAAATTAAACTTAAACAGTAAATGATCATATCAGGTGATAACCGAAACGTAAAACATACAAAATACGGTCCCAAACATATCGTGGTGTCACGAGACCGAGCCTCTACAGAATAGCATCCTAATACAATCAAGTCTAGGCAAGTAGGAAATCAACAAGATGATAGAGAAGGAGAAAACAAGCTCTGCGGACGCTGGCAGCTACCTCGTAATCTCCGCAAAAGTAGACAAGGATCAGCAGCTACAATGTCTCAACTGCTCTCGGGCACCTGTGGATCTGCACAGAAAGTGCAGGGAGTGGGGTGAGTATATTTCAACTCAGTGAGTAACAATAATAAATAATAAACTGAAGGTAAGAACTCATGTGCTATCACTTAGCAGTTCTAAGGCAACCCTCACTCGTACCCCTACGGTGTACGGCCATCTCAACATATAAAGACATATACCTATGTCTATAATGTATAAGTATTTAAGTAGATAATAGGATATGATTAAGTATAATGCTGCGGCGTGCAGCCCGCTCCAATACATATACCGCTGCGGCGCGCAGCCCGCTCCATTTAACGTCGACGGCGCTCACTGGGGGTGTATACAGACTTCGGAAGGGCTCCCTTGGCCCAAGCGCTATGATACTGCGGCGTGCAGTCCGATCCACATGTATGTTACTGCGGCGTGCAGTCCGATCCAATATATATAATACATATATAATTATACTGTTACGGCGTGCAGCCCGATCCCATAATATACACCAGCTGTCACTGAGAATGTGTGCAGACTCAGACTCCAAAGGGGCTCCTACAGCCTAAGCGCAATGATACTGCGGCATGCAGTCCGATCCAATATATATAATGATGTCCGTCCCACATGTATATTACTGCGGCGTGCAGTCCGATCCAATATATATACTGCTGCGGCGTGCACCCCGATCCAATATAGGTATATATATATAATACCTCATAATGGGTCCTCTACCCTATTCCAGTCAGTATATACTTGGCCTCTCAGGCCCAATATAATATATCACAGTGGGTCCTTGACCCTGTCTCAGTCAATATAGACTTGGCCTTTCGGGCCCAATATAACATCTCATAGTGGGTCCTTGACCCTATCTCATCTCAATCGGTATAGACTTGGCCTTTCAGGCCCACTCAGCTAGAACAGGGAATTCCACCTTAGATAATCTCTCTCAATGTACACATCTAGTACGGGCTCAAATTATGCTATACAGCTAGAGCTACGGCTGAGTGTATGTTTCCAACATGATATAAGGGTCACCTAGCTCTATAGGTTCCCTAATGCTCTACAGATCGGCACACGGCCCCAAACATGGCTTTTAGCCCTATTGTACAGTTATAATCTCAGTAACAGTCATACAACACAGTATTCTATTAGCCGGGAAGGACTAAGTCCGAAGCCCCCAATCACAATGTCACCACGCCCGTCATAGAACGCGTGTCTCATCTCAATATAGCACTGTGAAGTGCTAGTACGGGTTTTCAAACCCTCAATACATTGTTTACTACCACCACTCACCTCGAACCGGTAGAAGCTTCAATCCGCCTTGCGCTTGCCTCGCAAATAAATCTCCTCGGGTGCCAAATCTGCTCAAAATCATAGAGAATGCATCAATATATGCTAATTTCACGAAATTCACTCGAAATAACCCAAATTATATCAAAACCCACAAGTTATCAAAACTCGACTTTTGGTAAACTTGTCGAAAAATTACAAAAATCACATATTCGGAATCCTCATCTCGATACGAGTCTAGGAATATAAAATTTACCAAAATCGGACTCCATTTGCCCACTCAAATCAGTGTTTTTCTTTAATTTAGGCCTAGGGCTCAAACCCACCTTTAATCTTCCATTTACAAGGATTTAACCAAGGATTTCATGTTAAAATGATGTAATTAAGCCACAAAACTTACCTCCAACGAAACCCCGATGATTTCCCAGCAATCTCCCGTCAATTTCTTCTCTTGGAACTCAAAAATGGAGGTTTTGGGTATTAAACCCGCGATTGTCCAGTTCTGGCTTTTAATTCACTGCCAGAATATTTCCTTCATCGCGTTCGCGATGCCACTCACGCGAACGCGATGACTCTTTCCTTTTCCTCATCGCGAACGCGGCACGCCTTCACGCGTCCGCGAAGGTCAACTTCCCAGCTCCGGATTTTTACTCTACGCGAACGCGTAGTCTCCCACGCGAACGCGTGGCCTCACCAAATCCTACTTCGCGAACGCGGCCTAGACCCACGCGAACGCGATGCGTTCCAACTCCCTCGTACGCGAACGCGTTAACTCCCTCACGAACGCGAAGAGTGCTGAACCTGGCCTACGTGAACGCGGGCCTTGCCCTCGCGAACGCGAAGGCCAAATCACTGCCCAGTGATCTGCAGATTACAGCAGACCATTTTATGCTTCCAAATGCCGGATGATGGTCCGGATTCACCCCGAGGCCCCCGGACCCCAACGAAAACCACCAACATACCCCAAAACACGATACGAACTTGTTCCAATCATAAAAACACCATCCTAAACATCAAAATCACCAATTACCCACGGATTCAAGCCTAAATTTCTTCAAAACTTCCGAATTACACATTCTATCAAAAACCCGACCAAACAACGTCCGAATGACCTGAAATTTTGCGGACATATCCAAAATCACCTAACGGAGCTACTGCAACCTGTCGGAATTCCATTCCGACCCCCGGATCAAAATCTCACCTACCGTTCGGATTTCGCCAAAATTCAACCTTAGCCAATTCAAGCCTATTTCTACACCGGCCTCCAAATTCAATTCCGATCGCTCCCCTAAGTCACAAATCACCTCCCGGAACTAACCGAATCATCAGAATTCGATTATGAGCTCTCTAACTAAATAGTCAACTCCGGATTGACTTCCCTTATTCAAGTTTCCTTCAAAAAGGCTATATGCCTCATTTTCATTTCAATTCACTCCTAACTTACCCGATAGACTCTAACATTGATATAAAAGCATGAATTATGTAATTACAACATAACGGGGTGGTAATTCCCGTGACGACGGGCCGGGTCATCACATTCTCCCCCTCTTAAGCAAACGCTCGTCCTCGAGCGGGTCAAGAAACATACCTGAAGTCTCAAATAGCTGAGGGTATCTGCTCCGCATCTCCCGCTCAACCTCCCAAGTAGCCTCCTCTACGGGTCGACCTCTCCACTGAACCTTAACTGATGCAATCTCCTTCGACCTCAACTTCCTTACTTGGCGACCCAAAATAGCAATAGGCTCCACATTATAGGATAGGTCACCATCAAGCTGAATGGTACTGAAGTCTAATACATGAGACGGATGTCCAATGTACTTCCAGAGCATAGACACATGGAATACTGGATGAACGCTGGATAAGCTGGGTGGCAAGGCTAACTCATATGCCACCTCTCCAACTCTCCTAAGTATCTCAAAAGGACCAATGTACCTGGGACTCAACTTTCCTTTCTTCCCAAACCTCATGACACCCTTCATAGGTGAAATCTTCAACAATACTCCGTCACCAACCATGAAAGACAACTCTCGAACTCTACGGTCCGCATAACTCTTCCGACGAGACTGTGTTGTACGAAGCCTCTCCTGGATCAACTTTGCTCTATCCAGAGCATCCTGGACTAGCTCAGTCCCTATCAATCTAACCTCACCAGGCTCAAACCATCCCACGGGGGATCTACACCGTCTGCCATACAATGCCTCATACGGGGCCATCTGAATACTCGACTGATAACTGTTGTTGTAGGCAAACTCAGCAAGTCGTAGGAACTCATCCCACGAACCACCAAAATCAATCACACAAGCTCGCAACATATCCTCCAAGATCTGAATAGTGCGCTCAGACTGTCCGTCTGTCTGGGGGTGAAATGCTGTACTCAACTCAACCCGTGTACCCATCTCTCGCTGAAATGCTCTCCAAAACTGAGAAGTGAACTGAGTACCCCTGTCGGATATGATCGACACTGGGACTCCATGCAACCGAACAATCTCTCGAATAAAGATCACCGCCAACCGCTCCGATGAGTAGGTAGTACTAACTGGAATGAAGTGAGCTGACTTGGTCAGCCTATCCACAATCACCCAAATAGAATCAAGCTTCCTCGCTGCCCGAGGGAGTCCAGTAACAAAGTCCATAGTGACTCTCTCCCATTTCCACTCAGAAATAACAATGCGCTGAAATACACCACCGGGCCTCTGATGCTCGTACTTAACCTGCTGACAGTTGAGGCACCGTGCTACATGTCCGACAATGTCTATTTTCATCTTTCTCCACCAATAGTGCTGTTTCAAATCTTGATACATCTTAGCGGCTCCTAGATGGATAGAATAGCGCGAGCTATGGGCCTCCTCCAGAATCAACTCACGAAGGCCATCAACATTGGGCACACATATCCGGCCCTGCATCCTCAATACGCCGTCACTATCAATGGTGACATCTCTAGCATCATCATGCTGAACTCTGTCCCTAAGGACAGCCAAATGTGGGTCATCATACTGGCGCTCACGAATACGATCATATAGAGATGACCGAGATACAACACAAGCCAATACCCGGCTGGGCTCCGAAATATCTAACCTCACTAGCCGATTGGCTAGCACCTGAACATCATGAGCAAATGGCCTCTCCTCAGCCGGAATATATGCCAAGCTCCCCATACCGACCGCCTTCCGGCTCAAAGCATCGGCCACCACATTGGCCTTCCCCGGATGATATAATATAGTAATGTCATAATCCTTCAGCAACTCCAGCCATCTCCGTTGTCTCAAATTAAGGTCTTTCTGTTTGAACAAGTGCTGGAGACTACGATGGTCGGTATACACCTCACAAGACACACCGTACAAATAGTGCCTCCAAATCTTCAAGGCATGAACAATGGCGGCTAGCTCCAAATCATGAACAGGATATTTCTTCTCATGTGGCTTCAACTGCCGAGAAGCATAAGCAATCACCTTACCTTCCTGCATCAACACACAACCTATCCCAACTCTTGAAGCAACATAATACACCATGTAAGAACCCGAAGCTATTGGTAGTACCAACACTGGAGCCGTGGTCAAAGCTGTCTTGAGCTTCCGAAAGCTCTCCTCGCACTCATCCGACCACACAAATGGAGCACCCTTCTAAGTCAACTTAGTCAAAGAAGAAGCAATAGATGATAATCCCCGAACAAACCGGCGATAATATCCCGCCAAGCCAAGAAAACTCCTGATTTCTGTAGCCGAGGACGGTCTAGGCCAACTCTACACCGCCTCTATCTTTTTCTGATCAACCCGAATACCATCACGAGACACCACATGTCCCAAAAATGCTACGGACTCGAGCCAAAACTCGCACTTGGAGAATTTAGCATATAGCTTCTCCTCCCTCAATCTCTGCAACACAATACTCAAATGCTCCTCCTGACTACGGGAGTAGACTATAATGTCATCAATGAACACAATCACAAATGAATCCAAATAAGGCCCGAACACACTGTTCATCAGATGCATAAATGCTGCTGGGGCGTTGGTCAGCCCAAACGACATCACAAGAAACTCATAATGACCATATCGGGTCCTGAATGCAGTCTTCATAATATCCGAGTCCCTGATCTTCAGCTGATGATAGCCCGAACGAAGATCGATCTTAGAAAACACCCTCGCACCCTGTAACTGATCAAACAAATCATCTATGCGCGGTAGAGGGTACTTGTTCTTCACCGTCACTTTGTTCAATTGCCTATAATCAATACACATTCGCATGGAACCATCTTTCTTTTTAACAAATAATACCGGCGCACCCCACTGGGACACACTAGGACGGATGAAACCCTTATCCAGAAGTTCTTGGAGCTGCTCTTTTAGTTCTTTCAACTCGGCTGGTGCCATTCGATAAGGAGGAATGGATATGGGCTGAGTGCCCGGCACCAAGTCAATGCCAAAATCAATATCCCTGTCCGGCGGCATGCCCGGCAGGTCTGAAGGGAATACATCTGGGAAGTCCCTCACAACGGGTACAGAATCAATGCTAGGAGACTCGGCTCCCACATCTCTCACAAAAGCTAAGTACGATAAACACCCTTTTTCAACCATCTTCTGAGCTTTTAGGAACGAAATAACACGGCTAGGGACGAAATCGGTCGAACCCCGCCACTCAATCCGAGAAATACCAGGAATGGCCAACGTAACTGTCTTAGCATGACAGTCCAATATCGCATGATACGGAGACAACCAGTCCATACCCAATATAACATCAAAGTCCACCATCCCCAACAATAACAAATCTGCCTGGGTCTCCAGACCCCCAATAGATATAACACAGGATCTATAGACATGATCCACAACAATCGTATCACCCACGGGGGTGGATACATGAACAAGTAAATCAAGACTACCACGAGTCGCACCCAAGTGATGTGCAAAATAAGAGGACACGTAAGAATATGTGGACCCTAGATCAAATAGAACAGAGGCATCTCTGTGACAGACAGAAATGATACCTGTAATGACAGCATCCGAAGCAACGGCCTCAGATCGGCCCTGAAAAGCATAGCATCTAGCCTGTCCGCCTGATCGGCCTCCCCCTCGAGAGCGACCCCTAGCTGTCTGACCCTCACCCCTAGCTGGCGGGGCGGGTGCTGAAGTAGAAGGACCAGATGACGAGGGTTGCCCCCTCTGCTGATAAGATCTGGAAACAAGACGGGGACACTCCTTACGGTGGTGCCCAAACTCTCCGCACTCATAGCAACTCCCCGGTGCTGGGGACTGAGACTGATAATGACCTCTAGCGCTGGAGTGGCCAACCGATGAACTAGGCCGAGATGAACCCTGAGCAGATAGGGCCTGTGAAGAACTTTGAGCTGGCATGGCACTGAGAGATGGCTGGCTCTGGTGCGAACCCTGATAACCCTGTCTAGGAGACCATCTGCGACGATCTGAGCGACCCGACTGCGAAGACCTAAAAGAGCGACCTCGGCTCTGCTGACTCTGGCCTCTGGTCTGAGTGCCACTGAAACTACCTACTCCTCGAGGCCTATTGGCCTCCCTCTCATCCCGCTCCCTGCGACGATCTGTCCCTATGTCGCGAGCAATATCCACAGCATCCTCAAATGTACGACTCAAAACCCTCTCCCGAGTCATCGAATACGAACGGGATAAATGAGGCCATCCACGAAGCCGCCCAATCCTCTCTCTCGTCTGAATGAACCAACCACGCGCATATCCGGACAACTCGTAAACCTCGATCTCATACTCGACACCGACATGTCCCCCCGACGGAGACCCTCAAACCGCCACGCATCTCCTCTCTCCGAGATCGAGGCACCCATTTCTCCAAGAACATAGCGGAGAACTCCGGCCATGATAGTGGTGCTGCCCCTGCCGGCCCGCGGCGCTCATAAGCCTCCCACCAAGCGAAGGCCGGTCCCTGAAACTGAAAGGTAGTGAAAGATACCCCACCGGACTCCAATATCCCCGCCGTACGAAGCATCCGACGACACTTATCTAGAAAACCTCGGGCGTCCTCGCCCGGAGCACCCAGTAAACACCGGAGGAGATAACCTCGGTGAACCTCTCGAGACGACGCCGCTCATCGTCTATCATAGCCGGGACCCTCGTCCCCCGAACCTCGATCTCGCCGGCCGAACCGAACCACGAGCCGAACCCGGAGGAGCCTCTCGGTGTCCGTACGCCCCGCACCGCCGGCTCGGAGCGCGCATCGCGGGGGTCCGATGACCACCCCCGATCCCCGATGCGGCTGCCGCAGTAGTAACCGAAACCGCCCGTGCTAGGCCGCGTGCATCGCTAGTATCTAAGCCGTGGTCTCCCGTAGACCCGAATAACAACGGGCACGCCGGTGCTCGATCCGGTGCCGCCGGCACCTCTCGCAACCGGGGTCGCGGGTCGACCGGCTCGCTCGACCGCCTCTAACTCCGCCACGACCACGACCGCGTCCACGGCCTCTAGCAGGTGGTAGCGGTGGTCGTCCTCCACGTCCGGATGATCGAGTTCTCGCCATCTGCGAGAGAATAGAATGTCAAAGTTCACATCAAGTCAAAAGTAATCGCACGACAAGAATTCCAAGAATTGAAACTTTTCCTAAAAAGGTTTGCAGCCTCCCGAGGATAAGTACAGCCGTCCCCGCACCGATCCACGAGACTCTACCAACCGGCTCATGACTCGCGAGACCTATTAACCTAGGCTCTGATACCAACTTGTCACGACCCAAACCCTGGTCGTGATGGCGCCCAACACAATGCTAGGCAAGCCCGACCATAATATCCTCTTCAACCAGCCAGTTATTACTCAAATTAAACTTAAACAGTAAATGATCATATCAGGTGATAACCGAAACGTAAAACATACAAAATACGGTCCCAACCATATCGTGGTTTCACGAGACTGAGCCTCTATAGAATATCATCCTAATACAATCAAGTCTAGGCAAATAGGAAATCAACAAGATGATAAAGAAGGAGAAAACAAGCTCTGAGGACGCTGGCAGCTACCTCGTAATCTCCGCCAAAGTTGACAAGGATCAGCAGCTACAATGTCTCAACTGCTCTCGGGCACCTGTGGATCTGCACTTCTAAGGCAACCCTCACAGGTACGTCATCACTATGGTAGTACTCTAATCTCCAATCCACGTTTATCTCTACAAGATTCTACACTGATCCAACCCTCACTCGTACTCCTACGGTGTACGGCCATCTCAACATATAAAGACACATACCTATATCTATAATGTATAAGTATTTAAGTAGATAATAGGATATGATTAAGTATAACGCCGCGGCGTGCAGCCCGCTCCAATACATATACCGCTGCGGCGCGCAGCACGCTCCATTTAACGTCAACGGCGCTCACTGGGGGTGTATACAGACTTCGGAGGGGCTCCCTAGGCCCAAGCACTATTATACTGCGGCGTGCAGCCCGATCCACACATGTATTACGGCGACGTGCAGTCCGATCCAATATTTATATGTATATATATTTATACTGCTGCGGCGTGCAGCCCGATCCCATCATATACACCAGTGCTCACTGAGAATGTGTGCAGACTCAGACTCCGAAGGGGCTCCTACAGCCCAAGCGCAATAATACTGCGGCGTGCAGTCCGTCCCACATGTATATTACATGTATATTACTGCGGCGTGCAGTCCGATCCAATATATATACTGCTGCGGCGTGCAGCCCGATCCAACATAGGTATATATATATAATACCTCATAATGGGTCCTCGACCCTGTCCCAGTCAATATGTGCTGGGCCTCTCAGGCCCAATATAATGTATCACAGTGGGTCCTTGACCCCGCCTCAGTCAATATAGACTTGGCCTTTCAGGCCCAATATAACATCTCATAGTGGGTCCTTGACCCTATCTCATCTCAATCGGTATAGACTTGGCCTTTCAGGCCCACTCAGCTAGAACAGGGAATTCCACCTTAGATAATCTCTCTCAATGTACACATCTAGTACGGGCTCAAATTATGCTATACAGCTAGAGCTACGGCTGAGTGTATGTTTCCAACATGATATAAGGGTCACCTAGCTCTATAGGTTCCCTAATGCTCTACAGATCGGCACAAGGCCCCAAACATGTCTTTTAGCCCTATTGTACAGTTATAATCTCAGTAACAGTCATACAACACAGTATTCTATTAGCCGGAATGGACTAAGTCCGAACCCCCCAATCACAATGTCACCACGCCCGTCATAGAACGCGTGTCTCATCTCAATATAGCATTGTGAAGTGCTAGTACGGTGTTTCAAACCCTCGGTACATTGTTTACTACCACCACTCACCTCGAACTGGTAGAAGCTTCAATCCGCCTTGCGCTTGCCTCGCAAATCAATCTCCTCGGGTGCCAAATCTGCTCAAAATCATAGAGAATGCATCAATATATGCTAATTTCTCGAAATTCATTCGAAATAACCCAAATTATATCAAAACCCACAAGTTGTCAAAACCCGACTTTTGGTACACTTGTCGAAAAATTACAAAAATCACATATTCGGAATCCTCATCTCGATACGAGTCTAGGCATATAAAATTTACCAAAATCGGACTCCATTTGCCCACTCAAATCAGTTGTTTTTCTTTAATTTAGGCCTAGGGCTCAAACCCACCTTTAATCTTCCATTTACAGGGATTTAACCAAGGATTTCATGTTAAAATGATGTAATTAAGCCACAAAACTTACCTCCAACGAAACCCCGATGATTTCCCAACAATCTCCCGTCAATTTCTTCTCTTGGAACTCAAAAATGGAGGTTTTGGGTATTAAACCCGCGACTGTCCAGTTCTGGCTTTTAATTCACTGCCAGAATATTTCCTTCATCGCGTTCGCGACGCCACTCACGCGAACGCGATGCCTCTTTCCTCTTCCTCATCGCGAACGCGGCACACCTTCACGCGTCCGCGAAGGTCAACTTCCCAGCTCCGGATTTTTACTCTACGCGAACGCATAGTCTCCCACGCGAACGCGTGGCCTCGCCAAATCCTACTTCGCGAACGCGGCCTAGACCCACCCGAATGCGATGCGTTCCAACTCCCTCGTACGCGAACGCGTTAACTCCCTCGCGAACGCGAAGAGTGCTGAACCTGGCCTACGCGAACGCGGGCCTTGCCCTCGCGAACGCGAAGGCTAAATCACTGCCCAGTGATCTACAATTTACAGCAGATCATTTCTTGCTTCCAAATGCCGGATGATGGTCCGGATTCACCCCGAGGCCCCCGGACCCCAACGAAAACCACCAACATACCCCAAAACACGATACGAACTTGTTCCAATCATAAAAACACCATCCTAAACATCAAAATCACCAATTACCCACGGATTCAAGCCTAAATTTCTTCAAAACTTCCGAATTACACATTTTATCAAAAACCCGACCAAACGACGTCCGAATGACCTGAAATTTTGCGGACATATCCAAAATCACCTAACGGAGCTACTGCAACTGTCGGAATTCCATTCCGACCCCCGGATAAAAATCTCACCTACCGTTCGGATTTCGCCAAAATTCAACCTTAGCCAATTCAAGCCTATTTCTACACCGGGCCTCCAAATTCAATTCCGATCGCTCCCCTAAGTCACAAATCACCTCCCGGAACTAACCGAATCATCAGAATTCGATTCCGAGCTCTCTAACTAAATAGTCAACTCCGGGTTGACTTCCCTTATTCAAGTTTCCTTCAAAAAGGCTATATGCCTCATTTTCATTTCAATTCACTCCTAACTTACCCGATAGACTCTAACACTGATATAAAAGCATGAATTATGTAATTACAACATAACGGTTGTTTCTTCGTCAGTCTGTGTAGCTTTGTCTTGATATGTAATCTGCAATGACATTTTTGTTAGTACCGATTACTTCAATTGTAAATGTAAAGTTTAGTATATTGAGCACTAGTCTCCGTATTTCCTTTGTTGTAACTGAATCTTGTATCTTCCTGGTTAGCCACAATTTTACTTGTGTATTATCCGTTCTTATAATAAACTTATTATATACAATATATGGTTCAAATGCCAATAAACATTTATATACTGCATATAATTCTTTTCTATTGATTTCCCATTTTATCTCCGGTTTGTGAATGTTCCTGAATAATACCTACAATGATGTTCTATTTTTTCTTTATCATACCTGTATTTTAATACTCCTCCATAGCTTTTTTCACTTGCGTCTGATTCTACTATATATGTAAATTTTTTATCTTCATCTGGGAAGTATAGTTTTGGTAGATTTTTACATATTTGTTTAACTTTTCTTACTTGTTTTTTATCTTCTTCACTAAAATGGTACTCTATATCCTTTTTTAGATTTTTCTGCAATGGTTTTAAAGTCTCCGCTAATTTTGGTATATATTCTCTTACTTGGTTTACTAATCCTAAAAATGATTGTAGTTTCTTTTTTGTATCTAATTGTTCATTTGAATTTATTATTTTTTGTACTATATGAGTTTGCATTTTAATTCCACTTTTATCTATTTCTATTCCTAGAAATTCTATTTGATTTTTCATTATTTCTGCCTTTTTTCTACTTAGGCTTATTCCCGATATTTCTATAATATGTATAAATTTTTCTAATAATTTTATATGTTCATCTTGTGTTTTTGAATATAATAATATATCATCAATATATATTATGCAATTTTCTAGTTGTTTGAAATAGTTATCCATAAAATGTTGATATCTACCTGGTGCATTTTTATATCCGAAAGGTAATACATTCCATTCATAAAATCCTTGGGGTACAGTAAATGCTGTTAATTTTTTGGATTCTTCTTCTAACTTTAAGTGGTAAAATCCCGATTTACAATCAAATTTACTAAAATAGTTATATCCTTGGATTTGTCTTATTTTTAGTATTTTATTTGGTATTGGGTAATTGTATGTCTTAATTTTTGCATTTAGATTTCTATAATCAATAACCATTCTACTTTTTCCTCTTTTTTGTTCGCTATGTTTATTTACTATGAATGCTGGACTAGTATGTTTACTATTGCTTTCTTGTATATAACCTTGTTCTAATAATTCGTCAATGTGTATTTTAAATTCATTTAAATCTTTGAAATTGTATTTTAAAGGTTTTTGTGTTATTATACTATTTTCATCAATTAGCTCTATTTTTACCTTTGTTTTATGTTTTTCCCAACCTTGTAATGGGTTTTCACTATACAATGGTTCTAGTTTTTCTTGGATTATTTTGACTGTATTTATTGAAAAAATAATTAATTCTATTTTATTAGTATCTTCTTTTTCATTTTCTAATTTTTGTGTTATTTTCTCACTTCCTTTTATCCAATCAGTTGTTTTTCTTTTCTTTTTTAGAACTCTTTTTGTTCCTATTTTTTGTTTACATGGTGTTGTAAACCACCAATGTGTTTTAGTTATTACGTGTGGGTATAGTTTATCTAAGAATGGTATTCCTAGTAAAATATCTCTTGTCAGTAATTCAAAATTGTATATTTCTTCTATAATAAGTATTTTATCCCATATTTGTATTTTTATATTTTTTGATTTGTAGGTAATTATACTTCCTTCATTATTAAATCCTGTTACTGGTAAAGGTGTTCTAAGTTTTTCCCATTTCTCTTCTGGTAGACAATTATATCCGCATAAATTTACTTCTGATCCCGTGTCTATCATAGGTGTGTAGTATCTATTGTAGTATCCTTCCACTATTATTTTTACTAGTATATGTATTTTCATATTTATAATATAGTTCTTTTTATTGTTACTTTCTTATTTTCATAATGTATGATTAGTTGTTCATTATCTAAGTTGTATGGTTTAACTTTTTCTAGCCATTTTATTCCTAATATAATATTTTTATCTCCCTGATATATTTTAAATCTTATTATCATAATTATTCCTCCTATAATTATTTCTTTTTCCGCTATTTCTTCACTAATTATCATTCCTTTAGGTAATTCGGGGTATAGTTTTTCACTAGTTAGTATCTCATCTTCCGTGATTAATTCTCTTGTTATATAGTTTTCTTCTTGTCCTGTATTTATTAGTATTAAGTATTTTCTTCCATTCATTACTCCTGTTATGTAATAATGATGATGTTTTATTTCTCCTGGTAATTGCTCTATAAGTTTAGGTATTTTATATCCTACTTTATCTGATGTGCTTGTTTTATTTGATGATGTTTGTCCCACTTCAAAACTCAATCTTTTTGATGAGCTTAATCTTTCTTTTACTATGTCTAAATCTTCTTCTATGTCCAGTTCATTATAACTATACTCATTGTTATCTATAACTGTAACTATTCTTTCAAAAGGATTTTCTATCTTTATTTTGTTTATTTTATTTCTTGCCATTATCTTATGTTTAGTTGTTAATATATATAAGTTTTTACATCTTGCTGTAAATATCTTACTACCTGGAGTTAATTCTATTCCTGACATTTTCCAGTATAATACAAGTGATTTATCTATATTTTTATCATTTATCGCTACTGAATAGTTAGCACTAATTATGAATTTAAATTTTTGGTATATCAAATTTCCTCGTACTGCACTTATTATACTTTTTTCTATAGGTTGTATAATTCTATCATCTGCTAGGTAAATTTCTATTGGTGTATCTATCCCTTCTCTAAAACATGCTTTTATTAATATTTCTATTCCTCCTAGATGTACATATTTAATTGGGTTTTTTGCCCTTATATCTTGTATTTCTTTATTTATTATTCGTTTATTTATTATTGGTATTTTAGCTTTTCCTTTGGTGTATTTACAGTCTATTATGTGTTCTTTTTGGCTAATTACATAGTATTCTTCTTTACTTCTTTTGAACCAATTTTTCATTTTTGGTATATCTAATATTTTTTCTACACTTAAGTCTAATTCTTTTCCTTTTATTTGTTCAAATATATTTTCATCAAATATTACTTTTTGTTCCGTAGATTCTTCATCTTGGTATTCTTCTTGGGTTATTATATTTATTTCTTTTTCAGTCATCTGTTAATTCATTGTCTTCATTATCTGATTCTAGTATTGATTCTAATTCATTTTCTGATAATTCATATATACTATCATTACTTTCTAATTCATAGTCTATATATTCCATTTGAACGTATTCTTCGTCGTTTATTATTATTTCTGATACTTGCTTAGCTCTTTGATTTTTAGGTATTTTGCAATCTTTTACTAAGTGTCCTAATTTTCCACAATTATAACATTTACATTCTGATAATTTTTTCTTAGGTCGGTATTGTCTTTTGTTATTAAATTTCTTTACATAATATCTTTGTCTAGGTCTTTTATACTTAAATTTTGACTTATACTTTTTGTATTTTTTTAATTTTATTATGTTTTTTATTATAGTATCTTTTATTGCATCCAAACTGGGGTGCTGTTTTATCTTTACAACATGCTAAGTTTTTTATTAACGTTTTTTCCATTTTAATTTCTTCTTTATGTTTTTCACATAATTTTGCGAACCAGTTTTGTAAGTATTTAATTCTTGCTCCTAAAGTATCTTGTAATGCTGCATTATTCCAATCTTTTAATATTTTTGAACTAAATGGTTCTGGTAACTTTGAAAAATATAATTTTCTTATTTCTTTACTTTCCTCTACACTATATATTCCTTTATAGTAAAATTCTTTAAATGCACATGTATATTCGTCTATATAACACATATTACATATTGCTAATTTTGACATTAGATTTCTATTTAATATTTTTTCTTTATTCTGTTCTACTTCTTCTGTTTCTGCACTACTAAATTCATTTCTTATAGTTGTTTCATATTTTTGTAGAATTTCTATAGCTGTTGTAGCTTTTTCACCATTAAGTTTTTTATCACTTCTTAATACTCCTAAGGCATCTTTATTTATATTTTGTAACCATAACTTAGTCGTTCCTATTAATGTTCTTTCTATGTATTCTGGTACATCTGATATTCCTATTTTATTATCTATAATCTGTTTTGTCATGTATCCTATCCATAATTGTATTGTCTTATTTATATCTTTTACACAGTCTAGATCTAAGAAATTATGTTGTATTGTTGTTGGTATTTGTGTTGGAATCTGTGACGACCCAAAGGGTCATCACTTATTTTATTAATCATTTCGAGCTTCCGAGGCCTTGAAAACCTCATTCTATGTTGCCTCGATTTACGTGCACGATCCGAGCATGTAGCCGAAAAGATTTTGTGATAGAAAATATGAATTCTATGAGAAATTTGGATAAAAATGATATTAATATTGATATGGTTAACTTCGGTCAAAATGTTTGGTAAACGGATCCGGACCCGAGATTTGATGGTCCCGAGAGGTCCGTAGGAAAATATGGGACTTGGACATGCGTCCGGAGTCGAATTCCGAGGCATAGAGCCCAAGTTATGAATTTTTATGTGAAATTGTTTCTGATGCAATTATTAATGGAAATGAATTAATTGACCTTGGTATCGGGCTCGTATTTTGGTTCCGACGCCCGTACAAGTCTTAAATATTATATATGTGATTTCTGTAAAGTTTGGTGACATTCGGATGTCGTTTGAGATGTTTTGGACCTTGAGTTCCAAGTTAAGAAGTTTTCAAAAATCAAAAGTATGAAAATCATGAGTTTGAGGCTTGATTTGATTAAAACGAAGTGATATTGGCGATGTGATCGCACGAACAAGTTCATAATGTGTTTTCGAGGTTATGTACATGTTTGGTTTGGAGCCCGGGGGGCTCGGGTAAAGATTTGATAGGCCGTTGGATGAAATTCTGAATTTTTGAACTGCCGGTTTTTCACCCAGCTGTTGGCTTCGCAATTGCGAAGAATTTCTCGCAATTGCGACGGGGACATGTAAGGCAAGGCTCGCAAATGCGAACCTTTATCGCAAATGCGAAGCACCCTTTGACCCAGCTTTGTTCGCAAATGCGAACAATTGTTCGCATTTGCGAAGGTCCCCAGGTGCATGCCTATGTTCGCAAATGCGAACAAAAGTTCGCAAATGCGAACATTCCCCATACTGCCTTGGTTCGCAAATGCGAACCATTGTTCGCAAATGCGAACACTGCCTTATACAGCATGTGTTCGCAAATGCGAACATTAGTTCGCAAATGCGAACACTCCCTTGTCTGCCAGTGTTCGCAAATGCGAACAAATGTTCGCAAATGCGAACTTCCCAGCCTTAGCTTATATTTCAAACTCCAAAAATTGGTCGGGGTTCGCAATTGCGAACCCATGTTCGCAAATGCGAACACAGAGACCTGAAAAACACGAATTTAAGTCATTTCTTCACATTTTACAAAACCAAAACACCCATTTGCGATTCTTCAAGGATTTCTTCTTCATCAAAACGATTGTAAGTCACTTTTTACTTAATTCTTTCAATTCCTAACATCATTAAACATGTTTTTCATAAGAAACCAATGATTTTCATGGTAGAATTCTTGTTTTTTGTTAGAAAATAGGGTTTTTCATAAATTGGGGAATTGGACCTCGAATTGAGGTCCGATTTTGAAACAAATCATATACATGAACTCGTAGGGGGACGGGTAACCGGATTTTGGTCCTAACCCCGAGTTCCGACCATGTGGGCCCTGGGTTGAAATTCACTATTCCGGCAGAATGTTGTAAAAGATGTATTTGGTCTTAAGAATTAGTTTGTTGAGTAGTATTGATGATATTAAATCAATTATGTATAGATACGATTGGATTGGAGCCAAAGTTGAAAGAAAAAGACATTTCCACGGATTGAATTGTTCATAAGCATTCGAGGTAAGTGTTTGTTCTATCCTAGCTTGAGGGAATATGATTATGTGCTATGTGTTATGTGATCGAGTGCGGTGTATGGGCCGTGGTGACGAGCATCCATACACCGGCGTCTAGTATGACCGTGAGTCGTTGAATAATGATTATTTTGAGATATATTACAGAATGAATTGTTATTGTTCTCCCCTGTTGGGACTTGTTGTGAAGATAATTATTGATTGCCCTTGATGGGATGGTTTATGAATTACTGTTTCTTTCTTTGCCCTTAACTGTGATTGTTATTTGGGTGAGGAAGAGTGATAATGCACGAAGGGTGATGCCGTGCCATGTTTATTTATTTATGCACGAAGGTTAATGCCATGCCATGTTTATTTATTGATTATGCACGAAGGATCATGCCGTGCCCTATTATTGAACCATGTACGAAGGATCATGCCGTACTATGGATGTGAGGATGAGAGTAAAAGCATGAAGGGTGATGCCGTGTACTTATTTGTTTATTTGGTGAGGATGAGAGTAAAAGCACGAAGGGTGATGCCGTGCAACTGCTTGCTATTTCTTGAATTGATATTACTTGTGTTTACATTATACTTTGTTTTTCCTTGTGAATTTATTAACTATTGTTAATTGTTTAATTCTTTGAGATATTCCTTATTATGTTATTACCTGGTTATTTCTTGTTATTTTGTGGTACACATATATATATTGAATTGCACAGGTTTATGTGAGTGTCTGGTCCTAGGCTTGTCACTACTTCGCCGGGATAGGCCAGGCACTTACCAGCACATGGGGTCGGTTGTGCTGATGCTACACTTCTGTGCGTTTTTGCACAGGTCCAGGTTACGATCAGGAGCAGCAGCAGCAGTAAGTAGATTGCGTAGGAGTTGATCATATTTGAGACCGAGGTAGCTTGCAGGCGTCCGCAGGCCCGGCGTCTCTCTCTTTATATATATTATTAGCTGGAGTCTCTTTGTTCCGAGACAAACAGAATTGTGTTATATTTCTTCAGACTTTTATGTGTAGTATTCCATAATAGTTTGTGAGTTGGTGACTCCACGTCTTGGGTAGAGGATTTCAGTATGATTTTCATCATGAAGTTAGTTATTTCTATTTTTATAAAGTATTCCGCATTTATTTAATTAAATTGTGTTAAAAACAAGATAGTATGAATACAATGGCTTGCCTAGCTACCACGAGTAGGCGCCATCACGATCCCGATATCTGGGGAAAAATCCGGGTCGTGACAAGTTGGTATCAAAGCTCTAGGTTACATAGGTCTCACCACTCACGAACAAGCTTAGTAGAGTTTGAGAGGTAGGCACGGAGACGTCCGTACTTGTCCTCCAGAGTCTATCGAGTTAGGAAAGAGTCTCTCATTTGTTCTTTCTTTTCGTGCGACTTGTTCCTCAATTACCGATTGAATTTCTATTCTGTCCTTTCGCAGACGGCGAGGACACGCGCTTCTTCGTCCGCCGACCAGCAGCCCGAGCCCCAGGGCAGCTCTCGCGAGGGCAGGGGCCAAGGCCGTATCGTAGGCCGCGGTAGGGGCAGAGCTCAGCCCCCGTGCAGCTACTCCAGAGGTGGAGCCTCATATTGAGATCGACGAGGAGGTTCCGGCTCCAACAGCTCCAGTGGGCCCAGCTCATGTCCCAGGAGAGGCTTTATTTACCCCGGATCTCCGGGATGCTTTGGTCGAATAGCGGGATTCATGGACAAGCATTACCGCAGCGGGTTTATTATCGCTGCCCCACCCACTTCTCAGCCGGAGTGAGGGGCCCGTACTCCTATTGCTCATACTCCGGAGCCGCAGCTCCTCACCCTCGGCACCGCATCCGACCCACCGTGGCCACTCGCCGTGTACCACACCATGCCGCTGACGGAGCCGGCCATGACTTCCGATTCGTTATGGAGGCTTGATCGGTTCTCCAAGCTATTTACCACTACATTCGGCGGAGCCACATCAGAGGATCCTCAGGACTTCTTATTCAGTTGCCATGAGATTCTCAAGACTACGGGGATCGTGGAGACAAACGGAGTTGACTTCGGTACCTTCAGACTTGCAGGATCCGCCAAGACTTGGTGGAGAGATTATTGCTTGACTCGACCACCAGGGTCCCCAGCCTTTATCACGGGACCCGCTTGCGGAACTATTTATGGAGAAGCTTCTCCCTGCGCTACTCGGCGGGATGTACTTCGGAGGCGGCTCGAGCGCCTCCATCGTGGCACTATGACAGCGCACACGCATGAGACGCGATTTATCGACTCTGGCTCGTCACGCAGCGGTGATACTTCCCACGTAATCCGGAGAGGGTCCGCAGTATGTATGACGGGCTTAATCGACCGATTAGACTCCGTATGGCTACGGGCGCGGGGAGTGACATATCATTTCGGGAGGCGGCCAATGCAGCACGCAGAGTCGAGATGGCTCTTGCTAGTGGAGGCGGTTATTCTTCACATAAAAGGCCTCGTCATTCAGGCAGGTTTGGTGGTTCTTCCTCCGGTAGCAGAGAATCCTTTGATAGAGGCCAGTCCTCCATGCCTTTTCATTCCGCCCTTCAGGCTTCACAGGGTGGATCAGGTGATCGTGGTGTTCGGGGACATTATTCAGACCAGCCTCCTATTAATGCTTAGCCTCTGCAACAGTGTTCGTGGAGGCCATTCAGTGTCGTCGTGGCCAGCAGCCCCTATCGCCCAAGAGTTGCTACTTGCCAGGCGACCCGTGTCATTTTATCGTGAATTGCCCTCTAGCAACGGGCAACTCTCAGCCACCGAGGTCCTCGTCCTATGATTCAGTCCCCAGCTGACCCTCAGCCTGCCCAGCCAGCCAGAGGCGGGGGTAGAGATTATAGAGGCGGAGGTCGAGACCGTAGAGGTGGAGACCGTCCAGCCAGAGGCAGAGGTCAGCCAGTTGATGGTCATCCTAGAGACACAGCTCAGAGGGGAGGTGCAGATCCCCGATTCTATGCTTTACCAGCCAGGCCAGAGGTAGAGGCATCAGATGCCGTGATTACAGGTACTATTCTTGTGTGTGGCAGAGGTGCTTCAGTATTATTTGACCCTAGATCTACATATTCCTATGTGTCTTCCTACTTCGCACCGTATTTGGTCGTGCCCAACTATGCTCTGGATATTCCAGTTTATGTGGCTACACCAGTGGGTGACTCCATTGTAGTCGATCGGGTGCATCATTCATGCGTAGTTATATTTGGGGGTCTTGAGACCCGTGTTGATCTGTTGCTTTTGGATATGGTAGATTTTGATGTCATATTGGGGATGGACTGGTTGTCCTCATATCATGCTATTCTTGATTGCCATGCTAAGACTGTGACATTAGCCTTGCCAGAATCACCCCGATTAGAGTGGAAGGGTACCTCAATCCACTCCGTTCGCACTGTTATTTCCTATGTTAAGGCTCGACGTATGGTCGAGAAGGGGTGTCTAGCTTATTTGGCTTATGTTTGTGATTCCAGCGCAGAAGTTCCTTCCATTGAGTCGGTCCCTATTGCACGGGAGTTTCCGGAGGTTTTTCCTTCAGACCTGCCGGGCATGCCACCCGACAGGGATATTGATTTCTGTATTGATCTGGCACCGGGCACTCAGCCCATCTCTATCCCACCCTATCGTATGGCCCCGCCGGAGCTAAAAGAGTTGAAAGATCAGCTGCAGGACCTTCTTGAGAAAGGCTTTATCAGGCCCAGTGTTTCCCCCTGGGGAGCACCTGTATTATTTGTAAAGAAGAAGGATGGCTCGATGCGGATGTGTATTGATTACCGGCAGTTAAACAAGGTGACTATCAAAAATAAATATCCACCGCCGAGGATTGATGATTTGTTTGACCAGCTCCAGGGAGCGAGGGTATTCTCTAAGATAGACTTGAGATCAGGCTACCATCAGCTGAAGATCAGGGCGGCCGACATTCCTAAGACAGCCTTTCGCTCTAGATATGGGCATTATGAGTTCTTGGTCATGTCCTTCGGGTTGACCAATGCCCCAGCAGCATTCATGGAGTTGATGAATCGGTATTCAGGCCTTACTAAGATCTGTTCGTGATAGTCTTTATAGATGACATCCTGGTGTACTCCCGCAGCCAGGAAGAGCACGAGCAGGACCTCAGAGTGGTTCTTCAGACTCTGAAAGATAACCACCTATATGCCAAATTTTCTAAATGTGAGTTCTGGCCGAGTTCGGTAGCATTTCCGGGTCACATTGTATCGATGGAAGGTATTCGGTAGACCCAAAGAATATCGAGGCAGCCCGTAATTGGCCTCGACCAGCCTTCAAGGATCGAGATCCGAGTTTCTCGGGATTAGCAGGTTACTACCGTCGTTTTGCAGGGGTTTTCTTCTATTGCAGCCCCGATGACCAG
The DNA here is from genome assembly GCA_032618575.1 of Nicotiana noctiflora. NCBI lineage: Eukaryota > Viridiplantae > Streptophyta > Magnoliopsida > Solanales > Solanaceae > Nicotiana > Nicotiana noctiflora. The sequence goes on from JASVEL010003909.1 coordinate 30,743, forward strand.
TTTGACCCGGAAGGGTGTTCCTTTCTTATGGTTCGAGGAGTGCGAGGCGAGCTTTCGTAGCTCAAGATGCCTTGACCACCACACCAGATGTTGGTACTACCTACAGTGCATGTGGCCTTATACAGCTTTATCGCGACGCATCTCGTACAGTGCTTGGAGCGGTATTGATGCAGGATGGTAATGTTATCGCTTATGCTTCGAGGCAGGTTAAAGATACATGAGAAGAATTATCCAGCTCATGATCTTGAGTTAGCAAGCAGTGGTTCATGCCTTAAAGATCCGGAGGCATTATCTATACGGTGTGACATGCGAGGTGTACACCGATCACAAAAGCCTACAGCACTTGTTCAAACTGAAGGAGTTGAATCTACGACAGCGGAGATGGTTATAGTTGCTAAAAGACTATGATGTTACTATATTATATCACCCGGTAAGGCCAATGTGGTGGCCGATGCATTGAGTAGAAAGTATGCCAGCATGGGTAGTCTTGCATATATTCCGGTCAATCGGAGACCATTAGCTCTAGATGTCCAGGCCTTAGCCAACCGGTTCGTGAGATTAGACATTTCTGAGCCTAGCAGAGTGTTAGCCTGCACGGTCGCTCGTTCTTCTCTATTAGAGCGTATCCGTGAGAGGCAATTTGATGATCCTCATTTGCGTGATTTGAGAGATACAGTACAGCGGGGAGGTGCCACGAAGGTAAATCTAGATGATGATGGGGTATTGAGATTGCAGGGTCGAATTTGTGTGCCTAATGTTGAAGGGATTCGAGAGTTGATCTTGGCGGAGGCCCACAGTTCGCGGTATTCTATTCACCCGTGCGCCGCGAAGATGTACCAGGACTTACGGCAGCACTATTGGTGGCGCAGGATGAAGAACAATATCGTTGCGTATGTCGCTCGGTGTCTGAAATTGTCAGCAGGTGAAATATGAGCACCAGAGGCCCTGGTGGTGTATTCCGGAGGATTGAAATTCCCGAGTGGAAATGGGAGCGGATCACTATGGACTTCGTTACTGGACTTCCTTTGACCCGGAGGAAATTTGATGCTATTTGGGTCATTGTTGATAGGCTGACCAAGTCAGCACACTTTATTCCAGTATCTGTCTCCTACTCGTCGGACAGGTTAGCGGAGGTTTACATTAGGGAGATTGTTTGTCTCCATGGGGTGCCGGTATCTATTATCTCTGATCGGGGAACGCAGTTTACCTCGCGGTTCTGGAGAGCGGTCCAGCGGGAGTTAGGCACCCAGGTTCAGTTGAGTACAGCATTTCATCCTCAGACGGATGGCCAGTCCGAGAGGACTATTCAGATTCTAGAGGACATGCTTCGAGCCCGTGTTATTGATTTCGGAGGCTCGTGGGACCAGTTTCTGCCATTAGCAGAGTTCGCCTACAATAACAGTTACCAATCTAGCATCCAGATGGCTCCGTATGAGGCGTTGTATGGTAGGCGATGTCGATCACCAGTCGGATGGTTTGAACCGGGAGAGGCTCGGTTGTTGGGTACACACTTAGTTCAGGAGGCCTTGAATAAGGTCAAGACTATTCAGGAGAGATTGCGTTCAGCTCAGTCCAGGCAGAAGACTTATGCAGATCGTAAGGTTCGAAATGTAGATTTCATGGTTGGTGAACGAGTATTACTCCGAGTGTCGCCTATGAAAGGCGTGATGAGGTTCGGAAAGAAGGGCAAGCTCAGCCCTAGGTATATTGGTCCATTTGAGATTTTAGACAGAGTGGGAGGGGTGGCTTACAGATTAGCTTTGCCGCCTAGCTTATCAGCCGTGCATCCAGTTTTTCACGTATCTATGCTTCGGAGATACCACGGCGATCCCACACATGTGTTAGACTTCAGTACTGTCCAATTGGACAATGATCTATCCTACGAGGAGGAGCCGGTGGCTATTCTAGACCGGCAGGTTCGACAGCTGAGGTCGAAGAGTTATCCTTCTCTGCGTGTTCAGTGGAGAGGTCAGCCTCCTGAGGCATCGACCTGGGAGTCCGAGTCTGATATGCGGAGCCGCTACCCACACTTGTTTCCTGACTCAGGTACTTCTTTCTTTTGTCCGTTCGAGGACGAACGGTTGTTTTAGAGGTGGAGATTGTGATGACCCAAAGGGTCATCACTTATTTTATTAATCATTTCGAGCTTTTGAGGCCTTGAAAAACCTCATTCTATGTTGCCTCGATTTACGTGCACGATCCGAGCATGTAGCCGGAAAGATTTTGTGATAGAAAATATGAATTCTATGAGAAATTTGGATAAAAATGATATTAATATTGATATGGTTGACTTCGGTCAACATTTTTGGTAAACGGATCCGGACCCGAGATTGGATGGTCCCGAGAGGTCCGTAGGAAAATATGGGACTTGGACATGCGTCCGGAGTCGAATTCGGAGACCTAGATCCCAAGTTATGAATTTTTATGTGAAATTGTTTTTGATGTAATTGTTAATGGAAATGAATTAATTGACCTTGGTATCGGGCTCGTATTTTGGTTCCGACGCCCGTACAAGTCTTAAATATTATATATGTGATTTCTGTAAAGTTTGGTGACATTCGGATGTCGTTTGAGATGTTTTGGACCTTGAGTTCCAAGTTAAGAAGTTTTCAAAAATCAAAAGTATGAAAATCATGAGTTTGAGGCTTGATTTGATTAAAACGAAGTGATATTGGCGATGTAATCGCACGAACAAGTTCATAATGTGTTTTTGAGGTTATGTACATGTTTGGTTTGGAGCCCGGGGGGCTCGGGTAAAGATTTGATAGGCCGTTGGATGAAATTCTGAATTTTTGAACCGCTGGTTTTTCACCCAGCTGTTGGCTTCGCAATTGCGAAAAATTTCTCGCAATTGCGAAGGGGAAGTAAGGCAAGGCTCGCAAATGCGAACCTTTATCGCAAATGCGAAGCCCCCTTTGACCCAGCCTTGTTCGCAAATGCGAACAATTGTTCGCATTTGCGAAGGTCCCCAGTGCCTGCCTATGTTCGCAAATGCAAACAAAAGTTCGCAAATGCGAACATTCCCCATACTGCCTTGGTTCGCAAATGCGAACCATTGTTCGCAAATGCGAACACCGCCTTATACAGCATGTGTTCGCAAATGCGAACATTAGTTCGCAAATGCGAACATCCCTTTGTCTGCCAGCGTTCGCAAAATGTTCGCAAATGCGCACTTCCCAGCCTTAGCTTATTTTTCAAACTCCAGAAATTGGTCGGGGTTCGCAATTGCGAACCCATGTTCGCAAATGCGAACACAGAGACCTGAAAAACACGAATTTCAGCCATTTCTTCACATTTTACAAAACCAAAACACCCATTTGCGATTCTTCAAGGATTTCTTCTTCATCAAAACGATTGTAAGTCACTTTTTACTTAATTCTTTCAATTCCTAACATCATTAAACATGTTTTTCATAAGAAATCAATGATTTTCATGGTAGAATTCTTGTTTTTGTTAGAAAATAGGGTTTTTCATAAATTAGGGAATTGGACCTCGAATTGAGGTCCGATTTTGAAACAAATCATATACATGAACTCGTGGGGGGATGGGTAACCGGATTTTGGTCCTAACCCCGAGTTCCGACCATGTGGGCCCGGGGTTGAAATTCACTATTTCGGGCGGAATGTTGTAAAAGATGTATTTGGTCTTAAGAATTAGTTTGTTGAGTAGTATTGATGATATTAAATCAATTATGTATAGATACGATTGGATTGGAGCCAAAGTTGAAAGAAAAAGACATTTCCACGGATTGAATTGTTCATAAACATTCGAGGTAAGTGTTTGTTCTATCCTAGCTTGAGGGAATAGGATTATGTGTTATGTGTTATGTGATCGAGTGCGGTGTATGGGCTGTGGTGACGAGCATCCATACACTGGCGTCTAGTATGACCGTGAGTCGATGGAAAATGATTATTTTGAGATATATTACAGATGAATTGTTATTGTTCTCCCTTGTTGGGACTCGTTATGAAGATAATTATTGATTGCCCTTGATGGGACGGTTTATAAATTACTGTTTCTTTCTTTGCCCTTAACCTGTGATTGTTATTTGGGTGAGGAAGAGTGATAATGCACGAAGGGTGATGCCGTGCCATGTTTATTTATTTATGCACGAAGGTTAATGTCGTGCCATGTTTATTTATTGATTATGCACGAAGGATCATGCCGTGCCCCGTTATTGAACCATGTACGAAGGATCATGCCGTACTATGGATGTGAGGATGAGAGTAAAAGCACGAAGGGTGATGCCGTGTACTTATTTGTTTATTTGGTGAGGATGAGAGTAAAAGCACGAAGGGTGATGCCGTGCAACTGCTTGCTATTTCTTGAATTGATATTACTTGTGTTTACATTATACTTTGTTTTTCCTTGTGAATTTATTAACTGTTGTTAATTATTGAATTCTTTGAGATATTCCTTATTGTGTTATTACCTGGTTATTTCTTGTTATTTTGTGGTACACATATATATATATTGAATTGCACAGGTTTATGTGAGTGTCTGGTCCTAGGCTTGTCACTACTTCGCCGGGATAGGCCAGGCACTTACCAGCACATGGGGTCGGTTGTGCTGATGCTACACTTTTGTGCATTTTTGCACAGGTCTAGGTTACGATCAGGAGCATCAGCAGCAGTAAATAGATCGTGTGGGAGTTGATCATATTTGAGACCGAGGTAGCTTGCAGACGTCCGCAGGACCGGCGTCTCTCTCTTTATTTATGTTATTAGCTGGAGTCTCTTTGTTCCGAGACAAACAGAATTGTGTTATATTTCTTCCAGACTTTTATGTGTAGTATTCCATAGTAGTTTGTGAGTTGGTGACTCCTCGTCTTGGGTAGAGGATTTCAGTATGATTTTCTTCATGAAGTTAGTTATTTCTATTTTTATAAAGCATTCCGCATTTATTTAATTAAATTGTGTTAAAAACAGGATAGTATGAATACAGTGGCTTGCCTAGCTACCACGAGTAGGCGCCATCACGATCCCGATATTGGGGGAATGACCGGCGCCTGACCGGGTTGCCCCAGTCAAGCGGACCTGGGTGCCTTTCATTCCCACGCGTTACCCCTGTGATGACTGTTTCTCATTAACCAAATATATTACTAATCATAATTGATTTCACATTAAACAAATAAAATGATACGAGTGATTCATTAACAAGATTTCAACTTTTACAACGCCCGACATAACACCTTATATATATAAGACTGGAGTCCCACAGTTTACATGTCTACAGAGCCTCTAGGATACAAAAGGGAAATACAATACTTGCTGGTAACAAGGCTCCGGCTATACCTTTCAAAACCAAAATGAAATCCAAACCGAAGTGGCAAGAACCACACAAGGCCCCGAGGAAGAAAGGGCTCACCAAGACGGGCAGTGGAAGGAGAAGAATACTACTGCCGACGAGCTGAAGTGCCTGCTACTGATCCACCTACAATCATGACACGAATGTAGCGCCCCCGGCAAAAGGGACGTCAGTACACTTAAATTGTACTGGTATGTATGGACAAACTTTGTCCCAAGTAAACTCAAGCCATTAAATTACATCAACAATTAATTAAGCCAACCAACCATGTTTCCACATTTTCCTCATTTCAAATAATTCTCAACTCAAAGCACTTCCTACGATCAACCAATTTAACAATTACCAATCAATCACATAAAGCACAAGTAGTCAAACAAAGGGGCAATCAGTGCCCCACAGGTTGCAAACTCTCCTGCTGTCTCCTTTCACAATTTCACATTATTGATTTATGTATCAATTTTCAATAGCGATTTCGATCGCTTTCCATCCTTATTGCCCCTGACCACCCTTATTACCTCGGCCACCCTTATCACCCCAACCCAAACCTTATTTCACCACGTCGCGGCGCGCGACACGACCCCGCCTTACACTTGAAAACACAACAATTTCAAACAGCAGATAAGGTACTACACACAATTTCAACAAGTTCAAATAAGCAACTTGCACATTGTTTCATGTTCTCAATTACTTCTCAAGCCAATATCACAACCAAGTTACAATGTTTCCACATTCAATAATATTCACACATGTATATTCAGCAATTTTCCATAATTCAAGTGTTTCATCTCTTTCCACAATAAACCAATTCTCAAGTGTTTCGATTTCTTTTCCACAAGGTGCCATATAGGCCATCATAATCATTATTCACAAATTCTTTACCCAATTCAACTCTCATTTACCTTTCGGTTCATATTTCTTACCACAACACTCATAGTTCAACAACAACTTTGAATATCCAACAACAACATCAATTAATCACATACAATTTCTCAAATCAACACATGCCAAACAATTTTACACATAAGTGCGATTTCACAAGAATCAAAATTAGCCATACATACCTGGTGATGATTTTTCTTCCGTTAACTTTCTACTTTATGCTTACCCAAGATATCCTATTCTTGCCAACCTTGTTCTTGAAGACTCTTACTTCTACCCACTTCTTTTTACTAGAAATCAAGTTCAATAATCATGCATGAGTGTAAAAATTCTATTTTCAAAAGCTATTATATGCAAACCTCTCTTTACCCAATTAAAACTGAAAATCAAAGAAAATAGTTAGGGTTTTTACCTTGAAAATATTGGGGAAGTTGAATCCTTGCCCTAGAATCCCTTGGAATTAAATAGTTGGAACAATCTTTGAAGATGAAGAACTTCTCTCTCTAAAAACCCTCTCTTCTCTCTCTAATTTTTGGTGAGATGATATGATAAAAATGAAGAAGAGGTGTGTTATATTAAAGAAGAGATCGGGTCAAAATGTTACAAAATCTGGGCCGGGGTCAAATATGCGGTCACTATGCGACCGCAGAATCAACATGCGGTCCGCATAGTGGCCGCAGAATGGCTCAAAAATTACGCAGGCTCTGGAACGATTTGCGGTCACTATGCGGACCGCATGTCGATTCTGCGGTCGCAAAAGTGCACCGCAGATTGACATGCGATCGCATATCGACCGCACATTGGACACAATTTTGGGCAACTCTCTGGAACGATTTGCGGTCACTATGCGGACCGCATATTGATTCTGCGGTCGCAAAAGTGCACCGCAGATTGACATGCGATCGCATATCGACCGCACATTGGGAAACTTAAATCACTACCAAGGGTCCGAACCGCGGCTCGCAAGCTCGCCGCGAAGAATTCTACGCATTCCTAACACATCATTCGGACCATGACACCACATCTACTAGGTTTTGTGCACAAAAATTTCACGGGGCCTTACATCCTCCCCCCCTTAAGATCATTCGTCCTCGAATGAGGATTTTGAAATAAATGAGTTGGTTTTGAAAGACATGATATGCAACCCTCAAAATTTTGACTAACTCTTATATTTTAGAAAAATTTCGCCAGAGTTTCCTTTGTATTATGGACATATCCACCTGTCAGAGGGCCCCCGAAACACATCACCAAACAACAATATACAACAATAACACTATTCACAACTGGTATACACCTTCTTACCTCAACGAATGCACATAAACTAGTCACTTCAATGAATTCTTACCTTATTTAACCATTTTAACACACCATGTACGCTTAACAAATCATTACCAATCTACACTTACTATTAGTTGTTTATTAAACACGTAAATCTTTATAAGGCTTTCATTTATCAAGAACGGTTCAAGTGACCCAAGGTAACAACACATCTAACTCATTACAAATAAAGGAGACTTACTAATACTAAGAGGGAAACAACTTAGGCAAGATGACAGCTACTAGGAGTAGGAGGGTCACCTAATTTCTTCTAGGCTTGATCAAACAAATGGGGGTACTTTTCTTTCATCTCTTTTTCTGCTTCCCATGTGGCCTCCTCTACTTGTTGACTTCGCCACAATACTTTAACAGAGGCAACTTCCTTATTTCTCAACTTACGGACTTGCCTATCAAGAATGGCAACCGGAACTTCTTCATATGACAAATCTTCATTAACCTCTATAGCTTCGACTGGCATGATGGTGGATGGATCTCCAATCACTTTCTTCAACATGGACACATGGAATACCGGGTGCACTGATGACATCTCAGGAGGCAACTCTAGCCTATAAGCAACTTGACCAACCCTTTGAATGATCCGATATGGCCCGACATACCTAGGGCTCAATTTCCCTTTCTTTCCGAACCGCATGACTCCCTTCATAGGAGATACCCTCAAGAACACCCAATCGTCGACTTGAAACTCCAAATCCCTTCGACGAACGTCTGCATAGGACTTTTGACGACTCTGTGCTGTTTTCATTCTCTCCCGAATAACTTTGACCTTTTCCATAGCTTCGTACACCATATCTGGCCCTAGCAATTCCGCTTCACCTACCTCAAACCACCCGATTGGCGATCTACATCTTCTCCCGTACAATGCCTCAAACGGGGCCATTTGAATGCTAGCATGATAGCTGTTATTATAAGCAAATTCTATCAGTGGCAAGTGTTCATCCCAATTACCTTTAAAATCTAAGACACAAGCCCGCAACATATCTTCAAGCGTCCGAATGGTCCGCTCGGCCTGTCCATCGGTCTGTGGATGGAAAGCTGTGCTGAGATTCACCTGAGTTCCCAAACCTTGCTGAAACTTCTTCCAAAAGTTAGCTGTGAACTGAGCCCCGCGATCCGAGATGATAGAAAGTGGAGTGCCATGAAGCCTTACTATCTCTTTGATGTACAATCTTGCATATTGCTCCGCAATATCAGTGGACTTGACAGGCAGGAAGTGAGCTGATTTGGTGAGTCGATCTACTACCACCCATATTGAGTCAAACTTACGCCGAGTGCGAGGTAACCCCACCACGAAATCCATATTGATCATCTCCCATTTCCACCTTGGTATTTCTATAAGCTGAGTTAATCCACCAGGCCGTTGATGCTCGGCCTTCACTTGTCGACAGTTCGGACATTTAGCTACAAAGCCTGCCACATCCCTTTTCATACCGTTCCACCAATAAATCTCTTTGAGATCGTGATACATTTTCGTTGAACCAGGGTGCACAGAATACCTGGAAGTATGAGCCTCTGCCATCACTCTTTCCCGGAGCTCGTCCACATCCGGAACACATAGCCTATCTTGACACCGCAATACACCATCTTCGCCTGCTGAGTACAAATGCTGAGGTCTTGTCATTCATGACTGCTTCCTTCACCCGAACCAATGCTGGATCCATGAATTGTTTTTCCTTGATTTCCGCGACCAATGATGATTCTGCTCCATTATGCACCAAAATATCCCCCTCGTCTGACGCCGAGATACGAACCCCCAAACTGGCTAATTGGTAAACCTCTCGAGCCAGGGGTCTCTGATCCACACCCAAATGAGCCAAACTACCCATGGATTTTCGACTAAGAGCGTCGGCTACCACATTTGCCTTTCCTGGATGGTACAATATGTTCATATCATAGTCCTTGAGCAATTCTAACCACCGCCGCCGTCTCAGATTTAGCTCCTTCTGCTTGAACAAATACTGGAGGCTCTTGTGATCTGAAAACACATCTACATGCACTCCATAAAGATAGTGCCGCCATATTTTCAAAGCAAACACAACAGCCGCAAGCTCCAAATCATGCGTCGGATAATTCTTCTCATGGTTCTTGAGTTGTCTGGAAGCATAAGCTATAACCTTTCCGTGCTGCATCAATACACATCCCAAACCAACCCTGGAGGCATCACAATAGACTACAAATCCCTCTGTGCCTTCTGGCAAGGCCAATACTGGTGCCGAGGTCAATCTTGACTTCAGTTCTTGGAAATTTTTCTCACATGCTTCGGACCACTGGAACTTAACTGCTTTCTGCGTCAATTTAGTCAATGGGGAGGCAAGGGTTGAGAATCCCTCTACAAACCTCCGATAGTACCCTGCCAGACCCAAAAAGCTGCGAATCTCTGTCGGGGTCGTGGGTCTAGGCCAATCTTTCACTGCCGCAATCTTCTGAGGATCCACCATAATTCCCTCACCGGAAATAACATGCCCTAGAAAAGCTACGGACTCCAACCAAAACTCACATTTTGAGAACTTGGCATACAATTGATGCTGAAGAAGGGTCTGCAATGCTGCTCTGAGGTGAACGGCATGATCTTCCCCGCTCCGAGAGTAGATGAGAATATCGTCAATGAATACAATCACAAAGGAATCTAGGAATGGCTTGAAAACCCGATTCATAAGGTCCATGAAAGCTGCTGGGGCGTTGGTTAGCCCAAAAGACATGACCAAAAACTCGAAGTGACCATAACGAGTTCCGAAGGCGGTCTTAGGAATATCCTGCTCCCTGATTTTCAACTGGTGGTACCCAGACCGTAAATCAATCTTTGAGAAGAACCTCGCTCCCTGCAATTGGTCAAACGGATCATCCACTCGAGGCAAAGGATATTTATTCTTGATGGTGACTTTGTTGAGCTGCCGATAATCAATACACATTCGAAGTGACCCATCCTTCTTTCTGACAAAGAGAACCGGAGCACCCCATGGCGACACACTCGGTCGTATGAACCCTTTCTCTAATAAATCCCTCAGCTGCTCCTTTAACTCCCTTAACTCTACTGGCGCCATTCTGTATGGTGGAATGGATATTGGCTGAGTATCCGGCATTACATCGATCCCGAAATCAATCTCCCTATCCGGCGGGATGCCTGGAAGCTCATCTGGAAACACTTCAGGAAATTCATTCACAATTGGCACGGACTCGAGGATAGGCACATCCGAGGTGGTGTCCGTTACCCGAACCAGGTGATAGATACACCCCTTCTTAATCATCTTCGAAGCCTTAAGGTAGGAAATAAACCTACCCCTTGGCACTACACCATTTCCTCTCCATTCAATGACTGGCTCGTTAGGGAACTCGAGCCTCATAACTCTCGTTCGACAGTCAAGTTTGGCAAAGCACGAATAGAGCCAATCCATCCCCATAATTACATCAAAATCTACCATCCCAAGCTCAATAAGATCGGCCGTGGTATCACGACCACCCACCGTAACAACACAATTCCTATAGACTCGTGAGGCCGTAATAGAATCACCAATAGGTGTCGACACAGAGAACGGCTCATGAAGCTGTTCGGGTTCTATCCCAAAACTTGAAGCAATGAATGGAGTAACATAAGACAAGGAGGACCCCGGATCAATAAGGGCATAACAATCAATAGTCTGAACAGACATGATACCTGTAACAACATCTGGAGAAGCCTCGGCATTTTGGCGGCCACTCAATGCATAGAATCGGCTAGGTCCACCCCTACCCCGAGCTCCACCCCTAGCTGCACCACGCCCTGCTGCTGCTGGAGTACGCGCTGATGATGTAGCAGCTGAAGAACCGGATGACTGAGCAGATCCCCTACCTATACCCTGACGGGGTGCACGGCAGTCCCGCCGAATGTGACCTCTCACCCCGCACCCGAAGCACACTGAAAGGTCAAGGTAGCAAGTCTCTGTATGAAATCTCCCACACTTGGGGCATGTAGGTCTCCCCTGCTGCTGGGATCTCACCCCGGGATGACCAGACTGACGAGACCTCCTGCTGTCTGAACCAGTGTCTCGAGTAATCGCCTCGCCGATGATTGTGCACGGATGGCGGTGCACTCGCGGAGGACCGAGCATATGACCGGGATGGCCCCGATGACCCCTTCCCCGGAAGTGATCTCCCCGAACGACCCATTGACCGGCCCCGTTGCTACTTTCTCTTCTCGCACGAATCTTCACCTCTCCTGGCCTCTGTGGCCCGAGCAAACCCCACAATCCTCCCATAGTTCATGTCCGAGTGCAAAGCTGCCGTGGCGGCCTCATTCACCACCAAAGGGCTAAGGCCCCGAACAAACCGTCGAACCCGGCATCCATGGTCGACACTAAATGAGGAGCATACTTGGACAACCTTACGAACTCCATGCGATACTCCCAAACACTCATACCGCCCTGTTTGAGAACCTCGAACTCAGTGGCACGGGCTGCCATTGCCTCAGCAGGTAAGAAGTGGTCCATAAATGCATCCACGAACTCATCCCATCCGGCCGGAGGGCTCCCTTCCTCACGGGAATCCTCCCACATTTCGAACCATGAACGTGCCGCTCCCTTCGCCTGTAAGAGGCCAACTCTACCCCATCTATATCCGTAGCCTTCATTACTTCGAGGGTCTTGTATATCTCATCAAGGAATTCCCGTGGGTCAGCCTCCGGATCGGTGCCTTGAAAATTCCGGAGGGGCCAATCGCAAGAACCGGTGGACTGGAGCCAAAGGAATCTCCCCGTCCGCCGGAGGATGCAGGGGCATCATGGGATCTTTCGGGCCTGGGCAGCCACTAACCGTGTTAACATATGGATGGCTCCCCTAAGTTCTTCATTAGAAATACCGGAGCCCGAAGCGGGAACTGTATCCGAGTCAGGAACACCGGCAGGAGGAATGGTGGCATCCTTTGCCGCGGCTGGAATAGGGACACTTGGGTTTTGAAACCGATGGGCCAGGCAAATTCGGGGCTGGTGGGTCATTCTCTCCCACGGCATCGGGTACATGATTAACAGCCGCACTTGGGCCCGCATTGGCCCTAAGGCCGAGTCTAGCCTTCTTCTTAGGTGCCATATTCTGAAAATTTGGGAACAAGGCACGAATTAGACACAGATATCTCCACATTGCACTTTACCGCACGATATAGATTATCAAAGAAGTAGGTAAATTCCTAAATGCCCGTGTAGCCCCCTACTTATATGATGTGGTCGACAACACACCTATAAGAAGTGCACTACTAGACACGGCTCCGAGACATCCTAGGACACTTTAAAAACCATAGGCTCTGATACCAAGTTTGTCACGCCCCAAATCGAGGGACATGACCGGCGCCCGACCGGGTTGCCCCAATCAAGCGGATCTGGGTGCCTTTCATTCCCACGCGTTACCCCTGTGATGACTGTTTCTCATTAACCAAATATATTACTAATCATAATTGATTTCACATTAAACAAATAAAATGATACGAGTGATTCATTAACAAGATTTCAACTTTTACAACGCCCGACATAACACCTTATATATATAAGACCTGGAGTCCCACAGTTTACATGTCTACACAGCCTCTAGGATACAAAAGGGAAATACAATACTTGCCGGTAACAAGGCTCCGGCTATACCTTTCAAAACCAAAATGAAATCCAAACCGAAGTGGCAAGAACCACACAAGGCCCCGAGGAAGAAAGGGGCTCACCAAGACGGGCAGTGGAAGGAGAAGAATACTACCGCCGACGAGCTGAAGTGCCTGCTACTGATCCACCTACAATCATGACACGAATGTAGCGCCCCCGGCAAAAGGGACGTCAGTACACTTGAATTGTACCGGTATGTATGGACAAACTTTGTCCCAAGTAAACTCAAGCCATTAAATTACATCAACAATTAATTAAGCCAACCAACCATGTTTCCACATTTTCCTCATTTCAAATAATTCTCAACTCAAAGCACTTCCTACGATCAACCAATTTAACAATTACCAATCAATCACATAAAGCACAAGTAGTCAAACAAAGGGGCAATCAGTGCCCCACAGGTTGCAAACTCTCCTGCTGTCTCCTTTCACAATTTCACATTATTGATTTATGTATCAATTTTCAATAGCGATTTCGATCGCTTTCCATCCTTATTGCCCCTGACCACCCTTATTACCTCGGCCACCCTTATCACCCCAACCCAAACCTTATTTCACCACGTCGCGGCGCGCGACACGACCCCGCCTTACAGTTGAAAACACAACAATTTCAAACAACAGATAAGGTACTACACACAATTTCAACAAGTTCAAATAAGCAACTTGCACATTGTTTCATGTTCTCAATTACTTCTCAAGCCAATATCACAACCAAGTTACAATGTTTCCACATTCAATAATATTCACACATGTATATTCAGCAATTTTCCATAATTCAAGTGTTTCATCTCTTTCCACAATAAACCAATTCTCAAGTGTTTCGATTTCTTTTCCACAAGGTGCCATATAGGCCATCATAATCATTATTCACAAATTCTTTACCCAATTCAACTCTCATTTACCTTTCGGTTCATATTTCTTACCACAACACTCATAGTTCAACAACAACTTTGAATATCCAACAACAACATCAATTAATCACATACAATTTCTCAAATCAACACATGCCAAACAATTTTACACATAAGGGCGATTTCACAAGAATCAAAATTAGCCATACATACCTGGTGATGATTTTTCTTCCGTTAACTTTCTACTTTATGCTTACCCAAGATATCCTATTCTTGCCAACCTTGTTCTTGAAGACTCTTACTTCTACCCACTTCTTTTTACTAGAAATCAAGTTCAATAATCATGCATGAGTGTAAAAATTCTATTTTCAAAAGCTATTATATGCAAACCTCTCTTTACCCAATTAAAACTGAAAATCAAAGAAAATAGTTAGGGTTTTTACCTTGAAAATATTGGGGAAGTTGAATCCTTGCCCTAGAATCCCTTGGAATTAAATAGTTGGAACAATCTTTGAAGATGAAGAACTTCTCTCTCTAAAAACCCTCTCTTCTCTCTCTAATTTTTGGTGAGATGATATGATAAAAATGAAGAAGAGGTGTGTTATATTAAAGAAGAGATCGGGTCAAAATGTTACAAAATCTGGGCCGGGGTCAAATATGCGGTCACTATGCGACCGCAGAATCAACATGCGGTCCGCATAGTGGCCGCAGAATGGCTCAAAAATTACGCAGGCTCTGGAACGATTTGCGGTCACTATGCGGACCGCATGTCGATTCCGCGGTCGCAAAAGTGCACCGCAGATTGACATGCGATCGCATATCGACCGCACATTGGACACAATTTTGGGCAACTCTCTCGAACGATTTGCGGTCACTATGCGGACCGCATATTGATTCTGCGGTCGCAAAAGTGCACCGCAGATTGACATTTTTCTGGAAAAAATTATTTCTCTACATTTTTGAAACTTAAATCACTACCAAGGGTCCGAACCGCGGCTCGCAAGCTCGCCGCGAAGAATTCTACGCATTCCTAACACATCATTCGGACCATGACACCACATCTACTAGGTTTTGTGCACAAAAATTTCACGGGGCCTTACAATCACGATCCCGATATTGGGGGAAAAATCCGGGTCGTGACAGAATCCATTTTGTATATTTTGGTTCTTTATCATTTCTATATGTTTTCTTAAAATTATTTTCGTAATTTATATAACTTTTTTGCTCTATTTGTGTATCTTTTGTTCCTGATGTACTAGGTTTTTCATCTATTATCGCATTTATTTCTATACGATCATTTCTACCTTCTTCGTTTTGTTCAACTTGTGCTATATTTTCTAAAATTTCCGTATATGTTTCGCTTGTTTCTGAATAATTTTCTAAATCACTATTATTATTTGGTTCATTTATTTCTTCTGTTCTAATTATTTCTAATTTTTCTTCTTGTAATTGTTCTTTGAACTTATTTATCTCAAGTTGTAATTTATTTTCTTGTTCTTTTTCTTTTTGTGTGATTTCATATAGTTCTTTTAACATATTTAATTCTTTTTCTAATTCTATTATTTTAGCATTTTTTGTTTCTTCTATCTGTTTTATTTCTCTTTTTGATTGTTGTTTGATTTTTTCTATCTCATATTTTCGATCTATTTCCTCATTTTCTCTTGTAATCCTAACTAGAGCAGGTTAAGCTATCTTCTAATTTTAGTGATTCTTTTTCTAACATTAGATATAAGTTATCTCCTATTTTCTTATATTTTCTTCCTATATTAGAAAATACAATTTTTATTTTTAGTCCTTCTGGGTTTTCATATGTTTTTTCGTCTACTGCAAATTCCTCTTTATTCATTTTTTAAGTTGTATAATCATTTTCCATTCTAATTCTGAAATTATATCTATAAGTTGTTCTAATCTATCATTATTATTTTTGGAGATTTTTAAGTAATTATATTCACAATATAATCCATATAATTCATTTTTAATTCTATCTGCTTCTTTTAATCTGTCTTGTTTATTACTAATATTATTACTACTATTATTACTACTATTTTCAAAACAAGCTCCGATACCAAATTGGGGGTTGGGGTCGGGTATAGCTCCGATTAGCTCTGTTATAGGTCTCTGGATTGGTTAGTTACTAACTGTGTTGATAATTGATTAGATTTTTGATTCATTGCTGGTTAAAAGCTAAATTATAATTTTCTTTGGCTAACTTTTTTAGTAACAGTAATTTTTCTATATTTTTATTTAATGACTCTATGTGTCTGATTTTTTTAGTTTGCATATAATTATCTAAATCATTTTTCATATTTTGTTCGGTTTTACTTATTTCAAGCATAGTTTCTGTCCAATAACTTAAATATTCGTAATTTATCATATTTTAGTCTGTTTCGGGTCCTGAGTCCCATGTATTCGTATAGTCATAATTATATACTCTTTCTAGTTCGTCATTATTATATGCTTCTTCTAGTTCTTCTAGTTCTTCGCTCCATTCTTGGTTAATTAATTCTGTTAAAACTAGATTTTCATTTTCTTGAATTTGATTCCATATATTTTTTCTTATTTCAGGTTCGGTTATCTTTCTAAGTACATAAAAGATTAATATCTTATAATTATCTGCCATTTCGTCTAGTAGGTATGTTATCATTATTTCATGTATTGCTATTCTTCTTATGATATTCCTTCTAATCTTCTTATTTTACTATCATATTCATCATATAATAATAAGATATAAAAAATAATTTTTCTGGTCACTACCATGGCCCTTTGCTCTAATCATTTACCCTAGCAATGTCCTCAACTGCGGTACTCCCCTAAACGACATCTCCTCGCCTCACCGGTTTTCCATTAGGAGTGACTTAGCCTAGGTTACTACTTAAAGCATACTTCCATGGCAAACTTGCTCAAATTGTTTTTTATAGCATTACTATAACATGATGAAAACTATAGTATTATAAGATGATTATCAGGAATATAAGAATTTAGCTATGCATAATCATAAATTGATATACCTGTTCTTGTAGATTTGATATTTCTGGCATAGATTCGGATTGTTGTTCCATAGCTTTGAAAAACTTAATATCTTTTTATTATAAGTATTTGAGAGAATTTTTACAAAGATGAAGAAGGCTTTTGCTTCCCGTAGAGAAGTCTTGCCTCTCTTCTCCTATCTCCTAATCTATTTATATTAGTCTTATAACGCGTTAACTATTCCTTGACGCGTTTTTTCTACTGTTTCCTTTACATAAAATAATAAAAAGAAAGACTAATAATGCTTTAATAATTTACATTATATTCCTATCTAGCTTTTTTCTTTTTATCTCATCTGTTGCTTTTCCTGCTCAGTGCTTTATTTTGTCCGGTGGATGTCGCTTTCCTAGCTTTATGTCATGTCACGACCCCAAATCCGGTCGTGATGGCGCCCAGCACATTGCTAAGCCAGCCTGACCAATCAATATTAACAACGGAGCTAGAAGCTCTCTTTAACCCATTTAAGCATTTCAAAATATGAAACAATAGCGATACCAATAACGAAAACGGGAAAACCAAGTCCCATAATACATCAACTCCCATAGACCAAGGGTCAAGAGTCATGAGCCTCTACTGAACATGAGTGTATAAAGGTTTACAAGATACCAAGTGCGGAAAGAAATGTCAATACAAAATCAAAAGACAATAGGAAGGAATGTCGGGTCCTGCGGACTCTGCAGCTACCTCGAATATCCACAAACGTCGCCTCGCACAGCTACTGGATCACTGCCGAGAGGTACCTGGATCTGCACACAAGGTGCAGGGAGTAAAATGAGTACTGCCAGACTCAGTGGTAATAAACAAGGGTAAGACAACGCAGATAAGAAATCCGCAATAAAACACTATGTAAAGCTACAATCAGCTACCCTGTCATAGAATTAATCTTCACTGTACCTGTACCAACAAATACCAATAAATAGCATAACAGCTAGCAGATGTAGCTAAATGCAATGCAATGCATGATATGACCGCTACGGCGCGTAGCCCGACTCCAATTTTGGGTACCCGTGCTCACTGTGGGGGTTCAGACTCCAGAGGGGCTCCTACAGCCCAAGCACATCTCATAGAGATATTCTCGCGGCGTGCAGTCCGATCCAACATATATCCTGCTGCGGCGTGCAGCCCGATCCACTACTAGTCAGCTAATATGCAGATACAGCCTCGCAGGCTCAAAAGTAGTTTTTGAAAACTGCTTTATCATTTTTCAGTTGGAAAACAGTAATGTCAAGTTCCAGAGATTGGAATTGGCATAATAACAAAAATAGCTGCGGACTAGTAGTAAACTAGTATGTCTATATGATAAGACAATGATAACGATCCTCGCGGGATCCAATAACTGGCTCACGGCCCACATGTATACTCAACCGCCCAAGAAGGGGGTTCCTCGGCTCAAGAGTGGCCATTATCACAATATATATATATATGCAACCATCCGAGAAGGAGGTTCGACGGCTCTAGAATAGCCAATAATACAATATCAACAGGTCGGACTAATATATAGTCTCCAGTTCATGATCGACCCCGCACTCTCAAGAGTGTGCGTGTCTCGCCGCTATACAGCGTCACAAAGTGGTATACCGTGGTTTCGAACCCGCTGGTCATCACCCACATCTATTACTCACCTCAATACGGCGCGATGACTACTCCGCAATGCCCTTTCCACGAGAATCAAGTTCCGCACGCGTAGAATCTGATCAAATACAATAATTATATCAATTACGGGTCAAAGAATCATAACCCACTTCAATTTATATGAAATTCGCATAATTACACTAAGTTGGTAAAACCCGACCCCGGGCCCCACTGCTCGGAAAATTCCAAAATTAGCACCAACGCGATCCTTATCTCGCCACGAGTCCGTGCATATAAAATTTATCGAAATCGGAGTTCAAACGACCTCCCAAATCCAAAAATCCCGTTTTTAATATTTAGGCCACATTTCTTCAAGATTTCAACCCAATTTCATGAAGATTGATGTTAATACTACCATAAATTGATGTTTTTGAGTCAAGAATCTTACCTCCGACGAATACCCGATGACTTCTCAGTGATTTCCTCGAGTTTTCTTCTCTCTAGGGCTCAAATGTGTGTTTTGGGGGTGTAAACCCGTAACTCCCTGTTTCTGGACTTAAATTCACTGCCAGAACTGATCCTTCTACGCGATCGCGATCTTCATCACGCGATCGCGATGCTCAAAATCTCGGCCTCACGCGATCGCGATATCCTTCACGCGATCGCGATGCACAGTCACCTTGCTTCACGCGATCGCGTCCTTCATTCCTGCGATCGCGTAGCACCTTCCCCCTGGACCCATTTCTTATTCTATGCGATCGCGTAGATTAGCCTGCGATCGCGATTAACACCCGTTTAATTCTACGCGATCGCGACTCTTTACCCTGCGATCGCGATGCCTTAGCCCCCAGCTCTACGCGATCGCATCCCCATCCCCGCGATCGCGGAGAGCAAATGTCTGCTGCGTTTATGACAGCAGCCAGCTTTTCTCTTTTCTTCCAAAAATGGTCCGTTTGGACCCCCGGATTCATCCCGAGACCCCCGGGACCCCAACGAAAACCACCAACATACTCCAAAACATGATACGAACTTGTTCCAATCATAAAAACATCATACTAAACATCAAAATCACCAATTAACCACGGATTCAAGCCTAAGTTTCTTCAAAACTTTCAAAACTAACATTCAACCCAAAACCCGGTCAAACGATGTCCGAATGACCTGAAAATTTGCAGACACATCCAAAATCACATAACGAAGCTACAGAAATTGTCGGAATTCCATTCCGACCCCCGGATCAAAATATCACCTACCATCCGATTTTTGCCAAAATTCAACCTTCGCCAATTCAAGCTTAAAACTATACCGGACCTCCGAATTCAATTCCGATTGTTCTCCTAAGTCATAAATGATCCCCCGGAACTAGTCGAATCATCGAATCCGGTTCCGAGCACTCTAACTCAATAGTCAACTCTTGGTTGACTTTTCATATTCAAGCTTTCTTCAAACATGCTATTTGTTTCATTTTCAATTCAAATCACTCCTAACTCACCCGATATACTCTAATACCGTTTTAAAAGCATAATATATGTAAATGCAAGGTAACGGGGTGGTAATTCCCGTAACGACGGGCCGAGTCGTTACATTCTCCCCAACTTAAACAAACGCTCGTCCGCGAGCGGGTTAAGAAACATACCTGGAGTATCAAACAAGTGTGGATATCTGCTCCGCATTTCCTGCTCGGTCTCCCAAGTTGCTTCCTCCACGGGACGACCTCTCCACTGCACTTTCACTGAAGCTATGTCCTTAGATCTCAGCTTACGAACCCGTCGACCCAAAATGGCTACTGGTTCCACATCATAAGTCAAATCCTCATCTAGCTGTATCGTGCTGAAGTCCAACACATGAGACGGGTCTCCGACATACTTCCGGAGCATAGATACATGGAACACCGGGTGAACTCCCGACAAACTGGGTGGCAAAGCAAGCATATAAGCCACCTCCCCAACTTTCCTAAGCACCTCAAAAGGTCCAATGAACCTTGGGCTCAACTTTCCTTTCTTTCCAAACCTCATAACACCCTTCATAGGCGAAACTTTCAACAACACCTTCTCACCTACTGAATAAGACACATCTCGGACCTTCCGGTCTGCATAACTCTTCTGACGCGACTGAGCTGTGCGAAGTCTCTCCTGAATCACCTTCACCTTATCTAAGGCATCTTGGACTAACTCTGTCCCTAACAACCTAGCCTCGCCGGGCTCGAACCAACCAACTGGAGACCTACACCGCCTCCCATATAAAGCTTCATACGGTGCCATCTGAATGCTGGACTGATAGCTATTATTGTAAGCAAACTCCGCCAAAGGCAAATAATCAGCCCATGAACCACCAAAATCAATGATACAAGCACGCAACATGTCCTCCAATATCTGAATAGTACGCTCAGACTGCCCATCCGTCTGTGGATGAAATGCTGTGCTCAGCTCCACCTGTGAACCCAACTCTCGCTGAAATGTCCTCCAGAACTGAGATGTGAACTGGGTACCTCTGTCCGATATAATGGAAATAGGAACTCCATGCAATCTCACTATCTCACGGATGAATATCTCTGCCAACCGCTCTGAGGTATAGGTAGTACACACTGGGATGAAATGAGCTGACTTGGTCAACCTATCCACCACCACCCAAACTGAATCAAACTTCCTCGCTGTCCGAGGGAGTCCACTAACGAAGTCCATAGTTATTCTTTCCCACTTCCACTCCGGAATATCAATTCGCTGGAATACACCACCAGGTCTCTGATGCTCATACTTGACCTGCTGACAGTTTAGACACCGAGCCACATAGCTCACAATATCTTTCTTCATCTTTCTCCACCAGTAATGCTGCTTCAAATCCTGATACATCTTCGCGGCTCCTGGATGAATAGAATACCGCGAGCTATGGGCCTCCTCCAATATCAACTCACGAAGGCCATCAACATTGGGCACGCATATCCGGCCCTGCATCCTCAATACGCCGTCACTATCAATGGTGACATCTCTAGCATCATCATGCTGAACTCTGTCCCTCAGGACAACCAAATGTGGATCATCATACTGGCGCTCACGAATACGATCATATAGAGATGACCGAGATACAACACAAGCCAATACCCGGCTGGGCTCCGAAATATCTAACCTCACTAGCCGATTGGCTAGCACCTGAACATCATAAGCAAATGGCCTCTCCTCAGCTGGAATATATGCCAAGCTCCCCATACTGACCGCCTTCCGGCTCAAAGCATCGGCCACCACATTGGCCTTCCCCGGATGATATAATATAGTGATGTCATAATCCTTAAGCAACTCAAGCCATCTCCGCTGTCTCAAATTAAGGTCTTTTTGTTTGAACAAGTGCTGGAGACTACGATGGTCGGTATACACCTCACAAGACACACCGTACAAATAGTGCCTCCAAATCTTCAATGCATGAACAATGGCGGCTAGCTCCAAGTCATGAACAGGATAGTTCTTCTCATGTGGCTTCAACTGCCGAGAAGCATAAGCAATTACCTTTCCTTCCTGCATCAACACACAACCTATCCCCACTCTCGAGGCATCACAATAAACGGTATATGAACCCGAAGTTGATGGCAATACTAACACTGGAGCTGTGGTCAAAGCTGTCTTGAGCTTCTGAAAGCTCTCCTCGCACTCATCCGACCACACGAATGGTGCACCCTTCCGGGTCAATTTAGTCAATGAAGAAGCAATGGATGAAAATCCCTGAACAAACCGGCGATAATACCCCGCCAAGCCAAGAAAACTCCTGATCTCTGTAGCTGAGGACGGTCTAGGCCAACTCTGCACCGCCTCTATCTTTTTCTGATCAACCTGAATACCATCACGAGACACCACATGTCCCATAAATGCTACGGACTCGAGCCAAAACTCGCACTTGGAGAATTTAGCATATAGCTTCTCCTCTCTCAATCTCTGCAACACAATACTCAAATGCTGAGCATGCTCCTCCTGACTACGGGAGTAGACTAGAATGTCATCAATGAACACAATCACAAATGAATCCAAATAAGGCCCGAACACACTGTTCATCAGATGCATAAATGCTGCTGGGGCATTGGTCAGCCCAAACGACATCACAAGAAACTCATAATGACCATATCGGGTCCTGAATGCAGTCTTCATAATATCCGAGTCCCCGATCTTCAGCTGATGATAGCCCGAACGAAGATCGATCTTAGAAAACACCCTCGCACCCTGTAACTGATCAAACAAATCATCTATGCGCGGTAGAGGGTACTTGTTCTTCACCGTCACTTTGTTCAATTGCCTATAATCAATACACATCCGCATGGAACCATCTTTCTTTTTAACAAATAATACCGGCGCACCCCACGGAGACACACTAGGGCGGATGAAACCCTTATCCGGAAGTTCTTGAAGTTGCTCTTTCAGTTCTTTCAACTCGGCCGGTGCCATTCGATAAGGCGGAATGGATATGGGCTGGGTGCCCGGCACCAAGTCAATGCCAAAATCAATATCCCTATCCGGCGGCATGCCCGGCAGGTCTGAGGGGAATACATCTGGGAAATCCCTCACAACAAGTACAGAATCAATGCTAGGAGACTCAGCTCCCACATCTCTCACAAAAGCTAAATACGATAAACACCCTTTTTCAACCATCTTCCGAGCTTTTAGGAACGAAATAACACGGCTAGGGACGAAATCGGTCGAACCCCGCCACTCAATCTGAGAAATACCAGGAATGGCCAACGTAATCGTCTTAGCATGACAGTCCAATATAGCATGATACGGAGACAACCAGTCCATACCCAATATAACATCAAAGTCCACCATTCCCAACAATAACAAATCTGCCTAGGTCTCCAGACCCCCAATAGATATAACACAGGATCTATAGACATGATCCACAATAATCGTATCACCCACGGGGGTGGATACATGAACAGGTAAATCAAGACTACCACGAGTCGCACCCAAGTGATGTGCAAAATAAGAGGACACGTAAGAATATGTGGACCCCGGATCAAATAGAACAGAGGCATCTCCGTGACAGACATAAATGATACCCGTAATCACAACATCGGAGGCAACCGCATCACGCCCGTCGGGAAGTGCATAGAACCGTGCCCGGCCTCCACCGGATCTCTCCTCGCCCTCGGGGCGTCCACGAGAAGACCGACCTCCACCTCTACTAGACCGAGATGGTGCCGAAGAGGAGGGCTGATCCCTCTGCTGAGTCCTGCCCCTACGTAGTCGAGGGCAATGTCTCCTCATGTGGCCAAACTCACCACACTCATAACATGCACCTGGTGCTGGAGAAGTAGGTGCTGCACTCTGGGCTGGGAGGGCACCAAGCGATGACTGACCCTGCTGAAACCCCTGTCGACCACGACCATAAGAACCTCCGCTCTGCTCTGGGCGGCCTGAATGAGAAGGTCTAGATGAGCGACCTCGGCTCTGCTGGGAATGCCCTCTAGATGGAGCACCGCTGAATCTGCCAGAACCGCGAGGCCTCTTGGCCTCCCGCTCCTCTCTCTCTCGGCGACGATCCGCCTCAACGGAGCGTGCCATATCAGCTACCTGCTCAAACGATGATGATAGAACTCGCTCGCTGGTCATAAGAATACGGATAGAGTAGTTGAGGCCATCAATGAACCTCCTGATCCTCTCCCTCTCAGTGGGGATCATCCATGTGGCATGCCTAGCCAACTGAGTGAATCTAAGCTCATACTGAGTCACAGACATGTCGCCCTGAATCAACCACTCGAACCGGCGACGTAGCTCCTCGCGACGAGACCGAGGTACATATTTCTCTAGAAAGAGAGTAGAGAACTGCTGCCATGTGAGAGGTGCTGCTCTTGTAGGCCTACGCCTCTCAAACTCCTCCCACCAATCAAATGCGGGACCGTTGAACTGAAATGTAGTAAATGAAACTCCGCTGGACTCAAGAATACCAGCCGTACGCAGCATCTTCTGACATTTATCCAAGAAACCCTGGGCATCCTCGCCCTCAACGCCACTGAAATGGGGTGGCTGAAGTCTACCAAATCTCTCAAGGCGACGCTGCTCGTCTTCGGGCATAACCTGAACCATATGCTCTGGAGCTGGAGCTGGTGCAGCTGGAGGAATAACCGGTGCAACCACCTGAGCGGGGACCGCCTCTGGCGTCTGAAGTCCCTGAACAGTCGGGTCAGGTGTGCGAGCTGCAGGGGTCTGCCGACCACCCCCTGTCTGAGACGTCGCTACAGTAGCAGTAGCTGAGACTACCTGAGCCAAACCGGAACACACCGATAATATCTGAGCAAGGGTCTCCTGAAGACCAGGAATAGCAATAGATATAGTCTGGCCCTGAACTGGGGCTGCTGGAGCATCAACCACTGGGGGCTGCTCCTGAACTGGTACAACAGGCGGGTCAGCTGGTACTGCCTCAGCCGCCCTACCTCTAACTCTAGCACGACCGCGCCCACGGCCTCTAACAGGTGGCAATGGAGGTCGTCCACCTCGTCCTGATGCTCGCGTTCTCGCCATCTGCGAGAGAATAGAATATAGAAGTTCAGTTCTCAGAACAACAAGATCGCACGACACAGTTCAAGAAAAGTGAAGTTTTCCTAAAGGTTCGCAGCCTCCCGAGGATAAGTACAGGCGTCCCCGTACCGATCCACAAGCCTCTACTAACCGGCTCAAGACTCATGAGGCCTAGTAAACCTAGGCTCTGATACCAACTTGTCACGACCCCAAATCCGGTCGTGATGGCGCCCAGCACATTGCTAAGCCAGCCTGACCAATAAATATTAACAACGGAGCTAGAAGCTCTCTTTAACCCATTTAAGCATTTCAAAATATGAAACAATAGCGATACCAATAACGAAAACGGGAAAACCAAGTCCCATAATACATCAACTCCCATAGACCAAGGGTTAAGAGTCATGAGCCTCTACTGAACATGAGTGTATAAAGGTTTACAAGATACCAAGTGCGGAAAGAAATGTCAATACAAAATCAAAAGATAGTAGGAAGGAATGTCGGGTCTTGCGGACTCTGCAGCTACCTCGAATATCCACAAATGTCGCCTCGCACAGCTACTGGATCACTGCTGAGAGGTACCTGGATCTGCACACAAGGTGCAGGGAGTAAAATGAGTACTGCCAGACTCAGTGGTAATAAACAAGGGTAAGACAGCGCAGATAAGAAATCCGCAATAAAACACTATGTAAAGCTATAATCGAATACCCTGTCCGGAATCAATATCAACTGTACCTATACCAATAAGTACTAGCAAAATAGTATAACAGCTAGCAGATGTAGCTAAATGCAATGCAATGCATGATATGACCGCTACGGCGCGTAGCCCGACTCCAATTTTGGGTACCCGTGCTCACTGTGGGGGTTCAGACTCCAGAGGGGCTCCTACAGCCCAAGCACATCTCATAGAGATATTCTCGCGGCGTGCAGTCCGATCCAACATATATCCTGCTGCGGCGTGCAGCCCGATCCACTACTAGTCAGCTAATATGCAGATACAGCCTCGCAGGCTCAAAAATAGTTTTTGAAAACTCTTTTATCATTTTTCAGTTAGAAAACAGTAATGTCAAGTTCCAGAGATTGGAATTGGCATAATAACAAAAATAGCTGCGGACTAGTAGTAAACTAGTATGTCTATATGATAAGACAATGATAACGATCCTCGCGGGATCCAATAATTGGCTCACGGCCCACATGTATACTCAACCGCCCAAGAAGGGGGTTCAACGACTCAAGAGTGGCCATTATCACAATATATATATATGCAACCATCCGAGAAGGAGGTTCGACGGCTCTAGAATAGCCAATAATACAGTATCAACAGGTTGGACATATATAGTCTCCAGTTCATGATCGACCCCGCACTCTCAAGAGTGTGCGTGTCTCGCCGCTATACAACGTCACAAAGTGGTATACCGGGGTTTCGAACCCGCTGGTCATCACCCACATCTATTACTCACCTCAATACGGCGCGATGACTACTCCGCAATGCCCTTGCCACGAGAATCAAGTTCCGCACGCGTAGAATCTGATCAAATACAATAATTATATCAATTTCGGGTCAAAGAATCATAACCCACTTCAATTTATATGAAATTCGCATAATTACACTAAGTTGGTAAAACCCGACCCCGGGCCCCACTGCTCGGAAAATTCCGAAATTAGCACCAACGCGATCCTTATCTCGCCACGAGTCCGTGCATATAAAATTTATTGAAATCGGAGTTCAAACGACCTCCCAAATCCAAAAATCCCGTTTTTAATATTTAGGCCACATTTCTTCAAGATTTCAACCCAATTTCATGAAGATTGATGTTAATACTACCATAAATTGATGTTTTTGAGTCAAGAATCTTACCTCCGATGAATACCCGATGACTTCTCAGTGATTTCCTCGAGTTTTCTTCTCTCTAGGGCTCAAATGTGTGTTTTTGGGGTGTAAACCCGTAACTCTCTGTTTCTGGACTTAAATTCACTGCCAGAACTGATCCTTCTACGCGATCGTGATCTTCATCACGCGATCACGATGCTCAAAATCTCAGCCTCACGCGATCGTGATATCCTTCACGCGATCGCGATGCACAGTCACCTTGCTTCACGCGATCGCGTCCTTCATTCTTGCGATCGCGTAGCACCTTCCCCCTGGACCCATTTCTTATACTACGCGATCGCGTAGATTAGCCTGCGATCGCGATTAACACCCGTTTAATTCTACGCGATCGCGACTCTTTACCCTGCGATCGCGATGCCTTAGCCCCCAGCTCTACGCGATCGAATCCCCATCCCCGCGATCGCGGAGAGCAAATGTCTGCTGCGTTTATGACAGCAGCCAGCTTTTCTCTTTTCTTCCAAAAATGGTCCGTTTGGACCCCGGATTCATCCCGAGACCCCCGGGACCCCAACGAAAACCACCAACATACTCCAAAACATGATACGAACTTGTTCCAATCATAAAAACATCATACTAAACATCAAAATCACCAATTAACCACGGATTCAAGCCTAAGTTTCTTCAAAACTTTCAAAACTAACATTCAACCCAAAACCCGATCAAACGATGTCCGAATGACCTGAAAATTTGCAGGACACATCCAAAATCACATAACGAAGCTACAGAAATTGTCGGAATTCCATTCCGACCCCCGGATCAAAATATCACCTACCATCCGGTTTTCGCCAAAATTCAACCTTCGCCAATTCAAGCTTAAAACTATACCGGACCTCCGAATTCAATTCCGATTGTTCTCCTAAGTCATAAATGATCCCCCGGAACTAGTCGAATCATCCGAATCCGGTTCCGAGCACTCTAACTCAATAGTCAACTCTTGGTTGACTTTTCATATTCAAGCTTTCTTCAAACATGCTATTTGTTTCATTTTCAATTCAAATCACTCCTAACTCACCCGATATACTCTAATACTGTTTTAAAAGCATAATATATGTAAATGCAAGGTAACGGGGTGGTAATTACCGTAACGACGGGCCGGGTCATTACATGTCACTATCTTGCTTTGTCTTCTTCTTCATTTTTCTTTGCCTAATCTTTTTGTTGAATTCCATCCGTAGTTTTTCTTCTTGGTTGTTACATGTCATTGTCTTCTTTTTCTCTTTTTCTTCTTAGCTTTTGTCTTCTTTTCCTCTTTTTCTTCTTAGCTTTTGTCTTTTTTTCCTCTTTTTCTTCTTAGCTTTTGTCTTCTTCTCCTCTTTTTCTTCTTAGCTTCATGATAGATTTATTACATTGTCTCCGTAGTTTATTCAAATTCCACTTCTGGAATATAATTATCTTCTCCGTTACACTTTGTACATAGATGGTCTGAGTACTTTTGGCTTACTAATTTACAATATCTAGCTAATAAATTTTCTGAAATAAATTCCTTTTTGATAGCTCTTGTTTGGGGCATCTTCTCTGGATTTAACAGTGTTATGACCCACTGTCTAACTTCTTCCATGTCTAGTTGTTTTACTTTTCTGGAATGTGAATATATCATGACTTGATCTCTTGAATAATAGCTCCATATCGGGTTTCCATTAGTATAGTTTGTAGCTAATTCTTGTACAATAGTTGCTATTCCTATAGTTCTTTTATTAGCATAAAATTCCGGTATATCTAATTTTGGTATCTCGGGTTGCTGTTCAATAATCTCTGGGATGATCATTTCCCTGGTCAATCCTATCTTTACCACTTGAATTGGTGGTTTTATCTCATCAAATAATATCTCTGTTGGTGCCGCATAAGACTTGATAAAAAATAATTTGCCTTTAGTAACTCTTTTATAGTTTATAAATGCTTTATATAGATCTGGTATAGCTGTCAATTCTGTTCCATCCATAGTATATACGGTGTTCAATAATCCATAATTGTAGCAGGTTGCTACTAGCTTGGGGTTAGTGTTGGGTAGTGCGATAATGTCACGACCCCAAATTCGGTCGTGATGGCGCCCAGCACATTGCTAAGCCAGCCGACCAATCAATATCAACAACGGAGCTAGAAGCTCTCTTTAACCCATTTAAGCATTTCAAAATATGAAACAATAGTAATACTTATACCAACAACGGGGAAACCAAGTCCCAAAATATACTAACTCCCATAGACCGAAGGGTCAAGAGTCATGAGCCTCTACTGAACATGAGTGTATAAAGGTTTACAAGATACCGAGTGCGGAAAGAAATGTCAATACAAAATCAAAAGACAGTAGGAAGGAATATCGGGTCCTGCGGACTCTGCAGCTACCTCGTATATCCCACGGATGTCGCCTCGCACAGCTACTGGATCACTGCTGAGAGGTACCTGGATCTGCACACAAGGTGCAGGGAGTAAAATGAGTACTGCCAGACTCGGTGGTAATAAACAGGGGTAAGACAGTGCAGATAAGAAATCCGCAATAAAACACTATGTAAAGCTGTAATCAAATACCCTATCTTAGAATCAATATTCACTGTACCTGTACCAACAAATACCAATAAATAGCATAACAGCTAGCAGATGTAGCTAAATGCAATGCAATGCATGATATGACCGCTACGGCGCGTAGCTCGACTCCAATTTTGGGTACCCGTGCTCACTGTGGGGGTTCAGACTCCGGAGGGGCTCCTACAGCCCAAGCACATCTCATAGAGATATTCCTGCGGCGTGCAGTCCGATCCAACATATATCTCGCTGCGGCGCGCAGCCCGATCCACTACTAGTCAGCTAATATGCAGATACAGCCTCGCAGGCTCAAAAGTAGTTTTTTTGAAAACTCTTTTATCATTTTTCAGTTGGAAAACAGTAATATCAAGTTCCAGAGACTGGAATTAGCATAATAATAAAAATAGTTGCGGACTAGTAGTAAACTAGCATGTCTATATGATAAGACAATGATAATGATCCTCGCGGGATCCAATAACTGGCTCACAACCCACAATATACTCAACCGTCCAAGAAGGAGGTTCAACGGCTCGAGAATAGCCAATAATACAGTATCAACAGGTCGGACTAATATATATAGTCTCCAGTTCATGATCGACCCCGCACTCTCAAGAGTGTGCGTGTCTCGCCGCTATACAGCGTCACAAAGTGGTATACCGGGGTTTCGAACCCGCCGGTCATCACCCACATCTATTACTCACCTCAATACAGCGCGACGACTATTCCGCAATGCCCTTGCCACGAGAATCAAGCTTCGCACGCGTAGAATCTGATCAAATACAGTAGAAACACAACAAATTAGGCCAATGGGACTACACCCAATCAATACAACTCAATTTACATCAAAATTCCCAAAGTTGTCAAAACCCGACTTTCGGTACGCTTATCAAAAAATCACGAAAGTCACATATTCGGAACCCTCATCTCAATACGAGTCTAGGCATATAAAATTTACCAAAATCGGACTCCATTTGCCCACTCAAATCGGTGTTTTTCTTCAATTTAGGCCTAGGGCTCAAACCCACCTTTAATCTTTAATTTATAGGGATTTAACCAAGGATTTCATGTTAAAATGATGTAATTAAGCCACAAAACTTACCTCCAATGAAACCCCGATGATTTCCCAGCAATCTCCCGTCAATTTCTTCTCTTGGAACTCAAAAATGGGGGTTTTGGGTATTAAACCCGCGACTGGTCTGTTCTGAACTTAAACTCTCTGCCAGACCTATTTGCTCTACGCGATCGCGATTCTACGCACGCGATCGCGATGCTCAAACATTTCGCCCTCACGCGATCGCGACTCTCCTCAAGCGATCGCGATGTACAACCATCCGGCCTCACGCGATCGCGTCCCTCTTCCTGCGATCGCGTAGCACATTTTTCCCTGGACCTCATTTCTCTTCTACGCGATCGCGTAAATACTCATGCGATCGCGATGACCACCCGGTTAACTCTACGCGATCGCATCCTTGACCCTGCGATCGCGTTTCTTCTGTTCTTGACCTTACGCGATCGTGTCCCTATCTCTGCGATCGCGAAAGGTAAAATTCTGCTGCAGTAATTGCAGCAGAAACAGCAGTGCATTTGGCACAAAATGGTCCGTTTGGACCCCCGAATTCATCCCGAGGCCCCCGGGACCCCAATGAAAACCACCAACATACCCCAAAACACGATACGAACTTGTTCCAATCATAAAAACACCATCCTAAACATCAAAATCATCAATTACACACAGATTCAAGCCTAAATTTCTTAAAACTTTCCGAATTACACATTCGATCAAAAACCCGACCAAACGACGTCCGAATGACCTGAAATTTTGCAGGCACATCCAAAATCACCTAACGAAGCTACTGCAACTGTCGAATTCCATTCCGACCCCCGGATCAAAATCTCACCTACCGTTCGGATTTCGCCAACATTCAACCTTAGCCAATTCAAGCCTATTTCTACACCGGGCCTCCAAATTCAATTCCGATCGTTCCCCTAAGTCACAAATCACCTTCCGGAACTAACCGAATCATCAAAATCCGATTCCGAGCCCTCTAGCTAAATAGTCAACTCCGGGTTGACTTTCCTTATTCAAGTTTCCTTCACAAAGGCTATATGCCTCATTTTCAATCCAATTCACTCCTAACTCACCCGATAGACTCTAACACCTGATATAAAATCATAAAACATGCATTTACAACATAACGGGGTGGTAATTCTCGTGACGACGGGCCGGGTCGTCACATTCTCCCCTCTTAAGCAAACGCTCGTCCTCGAGCGGGTCAAGAAACATACCTGAAGTCTCAAACAAGTGAGGATATCTGCTCCGCATCTCCCGCTCGATCTCCCAAGTGGCGTCCTCCACGGGTCGACCTCTCCATTGAACCTTAACTGATGCAATCTCCTTAGACCTCAATTTTCTCACCTGACGACCCAAAATAGCAATAGGCTCCACATCATAGGATAAATCACCATCAAGCTGAATGGTACTGAAGTCTAATATATGAGACGGATCTCCAATATACTTCCGGAGCATAGACACATGGAATACTGGATGAACGCTGGATAAGCTAGGCGGCAAGGCCAACTCATATGCCACCTCTCCAACTCTCCTAAGTATCTCAAAAGGACCAATGTACCTGGGACTCAACTTTCCTTTCTTCCCAAACCTCATGACACCCTTCATAGGTGAAATCTTCAACAATACTCTGTCACCAACCATGAAAGACAACTCTCGAACTCTACGGTCCGCGTAACTCTTCTGACGAGACTGTGCTGTATGAAGCCTCTCCTGGATCAACTTTGCTCTATCCAGAGCATCCTGGACTAACTCAGTCCCTATCAATCTAACCTCACCAGGCTCAAACCATCCCACGGGGGATCTACACCATCTGCCATACAATACCTCATACGGGGCCATCTGAATACTCGACTGATAACTGTTGTTGTAGGCAAACTCAGCAAGTGGTAGAAACTCATCCCACGAACCACCAAAGTCAATCACACATGCTCGCAACATATCCTCCAGAATCTAAATAGTACGCTCAGACTGCCCATCTGTCTGGGGTGAAATGCAGTACTCAACTCAACCCGCGTACCCATCTCTCGCTGAAATGCTCTCCAAAACTGAGAAGTGAACTGAGTACCCCTGTCGGATATGATAGACACCGGAACTCCATGCAACCGAACAATCTCTCGAATAAAGATCGCTGCCAACCGCTCCGATGAGTAGGTAGTACTAACTGGAATGAAGTGAGCTGACTTGGTCAGCCTATCCACAATCACCCAAACAGAATCAAACTTCCTCGCTGTCCGAGGGAGTCCAGTAACAAAGTCCATAGTGATCCTCTCCCATTTCCACTCAGGAATATCAATGCGCTGAAATACACCACCGGGCCTCTGATGCTCGTACTTAACCTGCTGACAGTTGAGGCACCGTGCTACATGTCCGACAATGTCCATTTTCATCTTTCTCCACCAATAGTGTTGTTTCAAATCTTGATACATCTTCGCGGCTCCCGGATGGATAGAATACCGCGAGCTATGGGCCTCCTCCAGAATCAACTCACGAAGGCCATCAACATTGGGCACACATATCCGGCCCTGCATCCTCAATACGCCGTCACTATCAATGGTGACATTTCTAGCATCATCATGCTGAACTCTGTCCCTCAGGACAGCCAAATGTGGATCATCATACTGGTGCTCACGAATACGATCATATAGAGATGACCGAGATACAACACAAGCCAATACCCTGCTGGGCTCCGAAATATCTAACCTCACTAGCCGATTGGCTAGCACCTGAACATCATAAGCAAATGGCCTCTCCTCAGCTGGAATATATGCCAAGCTCCCCATACCGACCGCCTTCCGGCTCAAAGCATCGGCCACCACATTGGCCTTCCCCGGATGATATAATATAGTGATGTCATAATCCTTAAGCAACTCAAGCCATCTCCGCTATCTCAAATTAAGATCTTTCTGTTGAACAGGTGCTGGAGACTACGATGGTCGGTATACACCTCACAAGACACACCGTACAAATAGTGCCTCCAAATTTTCAAGGCGTGAACGATGGTGGCTAGCTCCAAATCATGAACAGGATAGTTCTTCTCATGTGGCTTCAACTGCCGAGAAGCATAAGCAATTACCTTACCTTCCTGCATCAACACACAACCTACCCCCACTCTCGAGGCATCACAATAAACAGTATATGAACCTGAAGCTGATGGCAATACTAACACTGGAGCTGTGGTCAAAGCCGTCTTGAGCTTCTGAAATCTCCCCTCGCACTCATCCGACCACACGAATGGTGCACCCTTCTGGGTTAATTTAGTCAATGAAGAAGCAATGGATGAAAATCCCTGAACAAACCGGCGATAATATCCCGCCAAACCAAGAAAACTCCTGATCTCTCTGTAGCTGAGGACGGTCTAGGCCAACTCTGCACCGCCTCTATCTTTTTCTGATCAACCTGAATACCATCACGAGACACCACGTGTCCCAGAAATGCCACGGACTCGAGCCAAAACTCGCACTTGGAGAATTTAGCATATAGCTTCTACTCTCTCAATCTCTGCAACACAATACTCAAATGCTGAGCATGCTCCTCCTGACTACGGGAGTAGACTAGAATGTCATCAATGAACACAATCACAAATGAATCCAAATAAGGCCCGAACACACTGTTCATCAGATGCATAAATGCTGCTGGGGCGTTGGTCAGCCCAAACGACATCACAAGAAACTCATAATGACCATATCGGGTCCCGAATGCAGTCTTCATAATATCCGAGTCCCTGATCTTCAGCTGATGATAGCCTGAACGAAGATCGATCTTAGAAAACACCCTCGCACCCTCTAACTGATCAAACAAATCATCTATGCGCGGTAGAGGGTACTTGTTCTTCACTGTCACTTTGTTCAATTGCCTATAATCAATACACATTCGCATGGAATCATCTTTCTTTTTAACAAATAATACCGGTGCACCCCACGGTGACACGCTAGGACGGATGAAACCTTTATTCAGAAGCTCCTGAAGCTGCTCTTTCAGTTCTTTCAACTCAGCTGGTGCCATCCGATAAGGAGGAACGGATATGGGCCGAGTGCCCGGCACCAAGTCAATGCCAAAATCAATATCCCTGTCCGGCGGCATGCCCGGCAGGTCTGAGGGGAATACATCTGGGAAATCCCTCACAACAAGTACAGAATCAATGCTAAGAGACTCAGCTCCCACATCTCTCACAAAAGCTAAGTACGATAAACACCCTTTTTCAACCATCTTCTGAGCTTTTAGGAACGAAATAACACGGCTAGGGACAAAATCGGTCGAACCCCGCCACTCAATCCGAGAAATACCAGGAATGGCCAACGTAACTGTCTTAGCATGACAGTCCAATATAGCATGGTACGGAGACAACCAGTCCATACCCAATATAACATCAAAGTCCACCAT
Organism: Nicotiana noctiflora; assembly: GCA_032618575.1. NCBI lineage: Eukaryota > Viridiplantae > Streptophyta > Magnoliopsida > Solanales > Solanaceae > Nicotiana > Nicotiana noctiflora. The sequence continues at coordinate 65,678 of JASVEL010003909.1, forward strand.
CCCCAACAATAACAAATCGGCCTGGGTCTCCAGACCCCCAATAGATATAACACAGGATCTATAGACATGATCCACAATAATCGTATCACCCACGGGGGTGGATACATGAACATGTAAATCAAGACTACCACGAGTCGCACCCAAATAATGTGCAAAATAAGAGGACACGTAAGAATATGTGGATCCTGGATCAAATAGAACAGAGGCATCTCTGTGACATACAGAAATGATACCTGTGATCACTGCATCGGAGGCAACTGCATCACGCCCGTTAGGAAGTGCATAGAATCGTGCCTGGCCTCCACCAGATCTCTCCTTGCCCCTGGGGCGACCACGAGAAGACTGACCTCCACCTCTACTAGACTGAGATGGTGCTGAAGATGAGTGTTGATCCCTCTGCTGAGTCCTGTCCCTACGGAGTCGAGGGCACTGTCTCCTCATGTGGCCAAACTCACCACACTCATAACATGCACCTGGTGCTGGAGAAGTAGGTGTTGCACTCTGGGCTGGGAGGGCACTAAGTGATGACTGACCCTGCTGAAACCCCCGTCGACCACGACCATAAGAACCTCCGCTCTGCTCTGGGCGGCCCTGAATGAGAAGGTCTAGATGAGCGACCTCTGCTCTGCTGGGAATGCCCTCTAGATGGAGCACCACTGAAACTGCCAGAACCACGAGGCCTCTTGGCCTCCCGCTCTCTCTCTCTCGGCGACGATCCGCCTCAATGGAGCGTGCCATATCAACGACCTGCTCAAACGATGATGACAGAACTCGCTCGCTGGTCATAAGAATACAGATAGAGTAGTTGAGGCCATCAATGAACCTCCTGATCCTCTCCCTATCAGTGGGGATCATCCATGTGGCATGCCTAGCCAACCGAGTGAATCTAAGCTCATACTGGGTCACAGACATGTCGCCCTGAATCAACCACTCGAACTGGCGACGTAGCTCCTCGCGACGAGACTGAGGTACATATTTCTCTAGAAAGAGAGTAGAGAACTGCTGCCATGTGAGAGGTGCCGCTCTTGCAGGCCTACGCCTCTCAAACTCCTCCCACCAATCAAATGCGGGACCAGTGAACTGAAATGTAGTAAATGAAAC